>JAUEKX010412417.1:0-17281 GCA_031834005.1 Dendronotus venustus
ATCTCGCGAACGAAAACCGGTCGGGAAAATAATTTCGGAAATTATTTTCCCGACTGGTCGGGGAAATAGTCACTTCGTATAATTATTTAGGATCAAGTTTGGTCAAAAAGAATCGGAAGTGTTAATTGGCACCGAGTCGTCCTATAGGCCTACCATACCTTTGCATAGCATAGAAAACCCCATAATTTTGACTTTTGTTATGTAAATGACACACAAACAAATGACTTAATATGGTACACAATTTCTCAATATTGTACCTAGGGCCTACACAAATTATAAACAGTATGACTTTCCCTAATAAAAATACAATTTGTCCAAGAAATACTCTTCAGTTCCCGGTTGCCACCCTATGGAAGATGGCGTATAAAGATACCCTTCATATTTATAGTAAAATGCAGAGGTTTATAGTATAGATAGACTCTGTCCCAATACGATTACCCGTGTTATTGTTAATTGTGAATGCGTTACTCAGTGCCAATTGACGCTACCAAAAGAATCCGAATATAATATGTGCCATTTTGCAGGAATCTCTTACTTCCAAGTAAATGCTTACATTATCATAATAATACTATAATTCACCAAGTCGACTAAATTTAAAATGTCCATAGTCTGAATTTCTAGTCTCTCCTAACAACTTGAGTCATGAAAAGACAGAACAGCATTATTTCATGCATAGAACGGACGTGGCGCGAGATAGGGACATGTGGAAACTAGAACATATTCAGATAAATGATTAGGACCGCTATGCCCACATATGTCGTATAAGTGTCCCTTGAGACTGCGATGCCTTAAAAAATATTTATATCGTTTGAATTCACCCACATCATCATTGACAAATTGTGTAAGTTTTTCATTGTTTTCAGTGGGGGTAGATGTCATAAATGAAAACTAATTCTAACTTCTTTTGATGTTCATCAAACATGTTACAGATTACAATTACCAGAGCAGCTCAAACTTGAACTCTGCTGGAGGTTATGAATCTGCTTATAGCCAAGTGGGATATGATACCTCTCAGTACAGTTCCTCTGACCCTTATTCAGCTGACAAAACTCAACAACACTCCAGCCAGTATGACTACACTTATGCAGACAGCTACTCTCAGCCATCTGGCAAGTATCTTAGATTGAAATAGATTGGAATAAGTAGAATATCCCATCAAGTTCATCCAAAGCTTTACCTGTTAACACATCTTTATTTGATTCATGAATAGAGATACAATTGATCTTCAATGAGTGTAGCACTCATTTTTGTGGCTGATTGCCGTGTGCTTAATGTCATTTTTTGGACACCTCCATCGTCTTATATTTTCTAAAACTCAAAATAATTGGGGGTTTTTTATATAGGAAAGTTTATGGAATAAGTTTAATAACTTATTATGCGCACCAAGTGTTAATGTCTGTCAAAATAAGAGGATGTGTATATATTTTGATTAGAATGCTGTAAAAAATTAATTAATTTATTACCATTATTACTATTTATTGCTTATTGTTCTCCATCAAAGTATATATGCCATATTTTTGTAAAGTTTTGTTGATTTCATGATTCAATTTATGATATTATCAATGGGGAAAATTTAGAAAATGACATTAATTTTGTTTTTTAATCCTAACTTGATTGTTACAGATCTGGCGGGTTCTGCACCCTACTACAACACTGCAACAACTGATTACAATCCGACCTCCAACTCTTACACCACCCAGGGGAGCGTAACTCATAACTCGTCATCTGGATATGATGCCTCCCAGGGCTATCAACAGGCATCACTGTATCAGTATCCAAAGTCAGCTGAACAAGATACAACGGCTACTTCTAATAACCAAAGCTATTCATCTTCAAATACAGGTTTTGAAACATCGGGCCTGTACGATTATTCAGCTGCCGGCAGCTACAGTACCATCCTGAAGGACCAATATAATCAACCTCAAGACTCTTCTTACTCGTACAACACTACTACCAGTCAGTCTTATGAGGGCCAAGAACATGTCGCTCCAGCAGACTATACAGCTCATTATTCCAAATCAAATGAGTATTCAGTCCCGTCCAATGTCAATAATAGAGTAAGTTATCAGTACGAGGATACCACCAGCAGCCTCAGAGTTCAAAACACACAACCTGGTGGCTACAGTAACTCCTACTCCACAACTGGTGGTTATCCAAGTTCCCAGACAGCAGGAAGTTACCAAACTGGACCGTCTAGTTCCAGTGGTTATCTCGGCTCCCAACCTAGTGGTGGATACAATAACAATAATATTAGTAATAATAATACACAATCAGGTGCTGATGTTTACCAGAACACGCAGTCCAGTGGATATTACTCATCAAGATCATTTGACACTAATAGAAATAGTTTGAACAACAACAATTTCAATAGCAATAAAAAAGATGCATCGACATACGGAGGGTTTTCTTACTCTCCAAAGAAAGACTATGGCAGCTTTCACCAGACAGAAAGAGGTGGATTTCGACCTCAGTCACAAAGTGATAACTACTCCCGCTCTGCTGGCACTAATTTTTCTAGAGGAAGAGATAATTTCAATCACCGAAGAGAGGAAAGAGGTGCAGCAATCACAGCCAGAAATTTTAACAGTCCGGGACGAATGAACAATAACCAAGTTACGGTTTCTACGAGTGACAATGCAAGGTCGTCATTCAGTTCTAATTCATGGAGAGGTGCAAGGAGTGGTAGTGGTCAACTGTCCCAAAGCAGAGGGGGTTACAATAATGACAGAAATGAAAACTTGAACCACTCATCATCATACCCTCGAGGAGGAAAATTTAACAACCATAACAGTCGCGACAACAGGGGATTTTCTGACACAGGAAACCAATTCCGTTCTCAAAATCAGTCGACTGGTTCTTATGTCGACAGACAAGGATCTAGAAAACCACTTGGAAACAAGGATTTAGGGTCAGAAACAAACTCCATAAAAACCACATCTTACTCTGAACCTGGCCATCAGAGATCGCCCCAAAAGAATATTGTTGACAAGTCTACCAAAGATGAAGGTAAAGCACCGTTCTATCCGAATCAAAAACTTTTGAATGAGATTGAGGAAAAGAAAAATGAAATACTCAAAAAAGACAAAGTTAACACTCCTGTTGAAACTAAGATGGTACACCAAAATGCTGTGAAAGATTTGATTTCAAGGAAGAATGAAGAGGTTACAGAAAAAATTACCACGGAGCAAGATAAAAACAAATCTAGCGATATTTCTCTTAAAGTCCTTGCCCCTCCCAGCAAAGTGCCAGAGACTCCAGAAGAAATTGCTAAAGAGGAGGAGATTCAGAGAAAGATCAGAGAATCAATTGTGGTGGTTAATCCAGATAATGAAAAATCACTCCTGAGTGACGATCCTTTGAAAGAAGTGGAAATGTCAGATGAATTACGCGACTTGTTAAAGACTTTGACTTCGGAACATTTCTGTAAACTTTGCACCTTAAGAATGATAGGACCTCAGATGGCGACAATGCATTACAATGGTAAAAACCACCTGAAAAAAGTCCGCATTTTTGTTCAGACCAATGGGCGTTCTGCTGGTTACAATATGGACACTCTCAATGAGAATGATGTTACAGATTCTACGAAGAGTGAAGAAAAGGCTGTGTCGGAGGATGAGACGGTAAGATGATACATTTATTTTGATCATTTAATGATTATTTCAAGGGGATTATTAAATTGATTTGGTCGGCGCTGCTATGACCCAAGAGGTCGAAGAGCCGTAAAACCCTACAAAACACAAAACAAACAATTGATTTGGTGATATTACTCAGACTTTTTTTACTCGCCCACTCTGTCTCTCTCTTATTCTTTTCCTCTTTTACTTTTATTGCACTTCCGCTCTTTTTCAGTGATAAAAATGTATTTTAAGATGTCTATGTTTATGAAATATTGAGTTAAAGAATAATGTGTTGTCTGGATTATTGATGCTTTTGATTGTGGGTTGTTTTATCTTTGTTTTTTAAACATTTCAGGAATTGGATGAAAAGAAATATTGCAAGATCTGTAAGGTTGCATTCTCCCAAGAGAGTCAATCTGAAATGCATTACAAAGGCAAAAACCATGCCAAGAAACTACGCAGCATAGCCAATGGGTAGGTTGCTTTCTTCTATTTTGATAGTCTCTTTAAGAAAGCAAAATCTTTAAATTTTGAACGCACACTTTACGCTTATCACATGCATGTTGTGTTGAGCACATGTTGCAGGTCAACTGATTTGTCTTTCTTCACATACTCATCCTAACGTATTTCAATAAAGCACAAGTGAATACTTTTTACAACAATCATAGCTAGATAACCAAATGACAAACATTTTAAAAAACGTTGTGTTATAAGTGGCGCCAAGTATGATATCTCTTTATTTCAATTTCATGTCTCTTGAAGCCTAACTTATCGTTATTTTCCTGTTAATACGCATTCCTAGACTCATCCATCCTTACATGGTCAAATGCCATTAAACATAAACTTGCAAGAAATATGTATAAAGTTTTAATTCCATACACATGTTTTTCAGAAAGAAGAAAAAAACCTTCTTTTTATTTTATTCCAATCAGATCTGAAATCTTTGAATGCAAGATATGTTGTGTGACAGTGACAGCTCAAGAACATCTGACTGCGCATTTGAATGGTGCTCGTCACAAGTTGCAGATCCGTAAAATGGATGGAGACAGTACTCACAGAGGTATGCTTACTTTATTCATAGAGATCTAATATATCGGTTGTGAGTAGTATGTGAATAAAAATGAAAGAACAAGCTGTTCTAGATTTCAAGTTAGTGTGTGTTTATTATCAAAACCTGTGAAGTAAATCTTTGAGTGACCACAAAATTGTAACTTTCATGTAAATCAAAGCAAGGTAAGGGTAGACATTTCTATACATCCATCATATCCTGCTGTAATAATGCTCATGTCTATTTTTCATCAGTAGCTTTTAGTAGAAATCCATGATCACAATTTTTAAGATAGATGTACTCTGGCTTTGAATTTTTTAGAATAGGACTCTATATGGTTCAGCTTTTACTGGTGAGACGAGAATGGTTAAAACAGTGTAGCCATTCATTTATCCATGTCAGTATGATTAGTTAAAGCTGATTCTGTGAACAATATTTCAAGCTAAGCTCTATTCCCTACTGTTGTGTGTGCTCAAGTTGTTTTGTTCCTTGTCCAGGTGGTTTGCGTGGCGGCCGGGGTGGTGGTGGTGGATATCGTGGGAGAGGGGGCCGAGGAGGTGGGCAGTCAGGCAACGGAGACGACGACAATAAGCTTCAAGGACAGACTGGCTTTAGAGGAAGGTGAGTTTCACATTTTATCCAGTTTGATAATAATTTTCACATCTTTTATTGTGTGGCATGAATACCTTGCTCGCAGCCCTTTTAGCTCCTATTACAACATCAATTGCGCTGTTTTAGAAAATCAATTAAATCCAACGCACGAGGGGAGAGAACTGGTTGATTCTGCTTTTCATTCTATTTTTCCAACCGTCGGAAATGAGAACTATTTCACACATAACAATGAAGACACAAATATTTACTCCCCAATTATTGATGAAATAATCGCAATAACAAAAATTGTCAAAGTTGCAAGGTCTTACACTGAGAAAATTGTTTTGACTGTGTGAGAAAATGACTGAATTGTTGATTTACAGTCTCAAATATAAAATTAATGAATTCATGAATCATAATTTTGAAAAGATGAAGGTATGGAGTTAACGTTTTTTCTTTGCACAAAAGCATTGCCATGGTCAATGGCTGAACTTTGCAAAGAGTTTAACATGGTTTTTCCTTCACCAAATTCATTGATTTTCACTATATTTTGTTTCATAGAGGAAATGGAAGAGGTCGCGGGCAAAACTGGCGTGGTGGCTATAGCAGGGGTGAGTGTATTTCTTATTTCGCACATTAGAAACATTTAAAAGCCGTTATATTAACAAGTTTTGATGAATAATTATTTTCTTATATTTGTTGGTTTCATATATTAATACATTATGTTATTTTTCTCAAGAAATACAATTTCACACATTGCGAAAGTTGTTTCAAATTTTGGTTCAAAATGCTGGTATGTAGACTTTTTTGTTGTTGTTTGATTAACTTTCCATTGCTCGTCACTGTGATGTTAAGAATTTTTTATGATATGATACGTTCAAGTTAGAAGAGATTATTTTTCATTCACTCTAATTGATAGGAAATATCCCTTCTACTTTTCCAAAAGGTTTCAAGAGGCCGACAGACTCCTTTAATTTTGGTGGATCGTATGACAAGAGACCTAGATACACTAATTTTACTTTATAGTTCACTGCTTGGTTGCTTATTTGATTCCCCTAAATATGAACTTCATCTTTCATTTTCATTGTGTAAATATTTCATGAATACAAAAATGCCATATTTATATTGTTATAACTTATATTTATCTATGTGATTGAATTTGACAAAACAATGTATCCAGGCCAATTGGGGAATTTAGCTGCCAAACAGGTTCTTGAATACTCCCTGTAATTTAAAGTTAAAAGTTTAAGATGCTCAAAAGCTCTAAAGTTATATCCAATGTTTTGGCAAGCTAAAATATCTTAACTTAATGCTTGAATATTTTTAAAGATCCACACGTGATTGGATTTTTACTGTTGTTATAAACCGAGTGACATTTAAAACCCATTTTTATTTTTAGTAATTGATAAGCTTGATTACTGAAGCAAATTTGTCTTTTACTTTTATTGAAGAGGGGGCTTCACTTCAATCCACTCCATAGAACCAAACAATTAAGTTTGAATCCAGTATAATATATCTTTTACCGTTTTTACCAGGAGAGGATGCAAAGTATTAGACAGTATACAAACAATCAACCCGTAGTCCCATTTTATGGTAATCTCATCATATTTTATACTCTCGGTTGTTGCATACTGTACTGTTTCAAGAAGCTTCCCCATTTTGTTTTGATGATTGATGACTGATTTTTAATTTTGAAGAAGGTTAGCATTGGTTTGATTTTCTTGCGTAAGTGGGTGATGGAGGGGGGAAGGTTATGCCAGAAAAGTAGAATCTGTATGAGCTGATGATAAGTAGTTGAAAGTTATCTAGACGATTTTATTTTGAGTGGATTGCTGTAAGTTGGTTTTCTTGGTTTTGTAAACATAGAACCTTCTGACCGGCATTCCATTGCTAAATGAAGAAATTGTAACCTTGTTTGTATGCCTATGACTAAGTAATTGATTGATGTATTATAGTAACCAAGCATTTTGTATTGACTTTACATTTTTTAAGTATTATCCACATGCATCCATGAAGTTCAAAAGAGATTTATTGCTCAATGATATTACGTTTGATATAAAAAATATTTTTTTAAAGGATAACTTATGGATTGAAAGGCATAACCAAGTTTCTTTCATATTTTGGCTAAAGATAAGTATCTATCATCATAGGTGATAAAGGTGATTTATTTAAATACATCATCAGTGTCGTTCTCTAAACATATAGTTCTGTCCGAGTAAATCTTATCAGAGAGATAATAAAAAACCAGCAATGATTGGTACAATCAATTGTGCAGTAATTTATACATTTCTATTGGTCAATTCTTCTTTCCCCCCCCCACCACTTGTTATGATGTAATGTTTGATGCAAAAAAAAGTGACCTACTTATACAATTAGAGAATGACACTGACGATGTACCATTTTAGGAATTTATGTTTTTATTTTTGTACCCACAAATAATCAGGGATGGAACTGGCTTCGGAATTACCTGACCTCCGTTTCTTTTTCTGTTCGGCTGAAAATAAGATGAATATTTTCCTTATAAATCTTTGGCCATGCACACCCGCTACATCTCGCTGATAGGGGCTGCATGGTAGAATAAGCTGCTCAGTGATCTAAACTAAGACTAGCTGCGTAACCACTTTTTATCTGTGCTTTGCACCGGACACATGCAGTCCCTTCTTTCATGTCAATATCTTTCTCGATTCTAATGGTTTTGTTGTCTAACTTGCTTCATGGCATAGGTTTTTGGCCATCTCAGGTCTTTGGGCGCCATTGCATGATAAATTGGTCCTCATTATCACGATTTGACTTCCAACTGAATCAGTGAATATGGGCCTTTATTTTATGCAAAAGTCAACACGTTTCTATCCAATTCTGACCCTGGCTTTGATAATACAAACCAAATCATGTACATTTCCTGGTGACATTCCCATTTAGCATGGATATTTGACTGAAAATCATTAAGATATAATGAACTCTTTTTATTATATCTGATCCATAGTATTTCCCAGCTCTGTGTTTTCTCAAAGGTGGTTGTTGGGGCATATACCTCATTCACCATTTAAGACTGAGCATGGGGCTGGGTGTCGACACTGCTACCGCGGTAAGAGGCATTAGATAACTAACAAAAAATCTGTCCTATCAATCTTCCAATTTCACTGAAAGATTTGCAGTTTTATGGGCTAACTGATACTACTATTAGGACCCGGAAATTGCTACCTAATTACTGCCCATTTGTTACGGGGGGGGGGGGTTTAACTTGGTTCCATCCCTGAATGGTGGTGTATGGAATGAATTTGATTGATGTGAAAAATATTTTTTTTAATGTCAGATTTGTTGGTTATGCTTTTACCACATAATATTTTAGTGTTAGAAATGAAAATATTGTTTTGTTTTCTTCGAAGGAATATTTTAATCTAGTCTGTCTTAAAAGATATTAACAATTATTATTTTGAGTTGGAAAAACCCAAAAGAGCAGGGATGGACAATTCTTCATCTTAATCTTCATGAGTTTTAGCTTTAGCTGCTTGTTGTCACTTGTGAGGTTATCCATTGAATGGTTAGCAAACCTTTAAAGATCTGTATAGATTATTGTGATTTTTATTATTACTAAGATAAGTATTATATAAGTTCTCTCCATCAATGTTGAAGGAAGAGAGGATGTTCTTTCCTTCCTTTCTCAGTTGGTTTGCTTCAATGAATTATAGATAAGACTTTTGCCTTTTGTCTCATAATGATCCATTTCTTAGCAATTATGATGTCAGTGTCGCCATGCAATAGCTTGTTTTTTGTTCCTGGACAATTGTTTTTCTCGAGTGGTTTCATTATCTCATTATCATCTTCTCAATATCTGCCTCCATTTTGCTTCTATTTATATCGTTTACTTCCTGGTGCAAATAATTTCAAGCATTGAATGAAAAAGATTTTTATGGGTGTTTCCGTGTTTCTGGTTTTCTTTTTCATTTATATATATAATCTCTTGAAATTGATTGGGATTTAGTTCCATATATCCCGTGTACTATCAAATGTACACCTTTCTTTGATAATAATACACTTTGTTAGATGTTTTATTTCTACTTTTATCATATATTGAATTTTATCCTGGTATTTTTAGTTCCTGTTTGTATTGCCTGCTTTTTTATATACTCTGCTCAAATGGAGCTGATTATTTTTAAAGCACATCTTTAATCGGATGGATTACCCTTCAATGTATGATTAATATAATGGCCAAACTTATTTTCCTTTTTCTTTCTTTTTTGTCTTGGTTGTCTTTTTGAATTGTCCTTGTGTTTATTGCCACAATTGTCGCTGTCTCACGCCTTTCTGATGCTAAGGTTAAAGATAACTTACCTACAACTGTCTGACCAGAGCTGAACTTTTCTCATCTTTTCAATTTTATTTTCATTCAGTAATGGTTCTATCTTATCACATTTTCTTTGCAGATGGAAAGTTGATCACCAATGATGAGGAATCTGAAAAACTGTACGATCTGTTAGGTTTAACCCCAGAAAAGCGGTATAAATTTGATTTAGCTAATTTCCGAACTCCCAGTGGAAGCTATTATTGTTCATCTTGTGACATTGCTATGGATGAAGAGCCTAAATTTATGCTCCATTTAGGAAGCAACAAGCACTATGATAAAGTTTACAAATACAAACCTAAAAAAAGTAAAAGAGAAAAAAATTGTTTTTTTAAAAGAACAGGAGATCAAGAGTTGAATGTGTTTAGTAGAAATATTTAAAAATTGATTAAATAAAGATAACTCTCCACATCGTAAACCTTTACTGGAACTTAAAGAATTGTTTCACTGTTAATCGACATCTTAAATGATATGGTCCATATTGACTTCTTCCCAGTTTTTCTCCGAAACATTTTATTGATCTAACATTTAAGATGAATATGTTGTTTTAATTGTTAACATGTACAGTTCTTCAGTTTCTTCATCTAACTCAACTTATATTTGCACGAAATCGAAAGAAGCGCACATTTTGCATGACATTTTGAATTTTTTTTTGTAAAAAGATTCCCAGGTTCATCTGGCAAAGACAGTTAACTACTCGTGGATGTAATGTTCAATTGTTAAGCCAACGCTTTTTTGGTTTGGCAATTGCAATGGTTTCTTTGCATGTGGTAGGTTGGTTTGTTTTGTTGTTTTTCATAAGAAATTGTTCAGCTTCTTTGGTTTGGCAATTGCAATGGTTTTCTTTCCATATCGTTGGCATCATTCCCTAAATGAATGTGAGATTTGACAGGAGAAACCAAAATAAATGTTTTATTGAACAATAATGAGTGTTACAATCAATTCAAATTGTACAATAATTTACTCATTTCTATTTGTCAATATTTCCCAAGTTTAAAATGACACGTGAAGTTAGTAATGATGTAACGTTTGATTGGTGTAGTGTAAAAAAGCAAAAACTTTTGCGTTATACGTTTAGAGAATGACACCAACGATATGGTAATGGTAGGTTGGATTGTTTCGTTGTTTTTCCTAAGAATTAGATTGTTGCCCCAACTTTCTTTATCACTTTTTTTTTTACCTCGTCCACGTATACTTTTAACAAATATTTATTGTGGTTAAGTACACTGTTAAAACGTATAATTCAGTCGAACATGCCTTACTATATAACTACCTGAGACGGAGGGCTATCCAAGACAATGTGTCTAATGTTTCCTCACACTGAATGCCTCTGTTGTTTGACTTATTCAAGACACAAACCTGTCTAGGGAGTTCTGCTATTTCCATGGGTTGATATCTTAGACAGTTTTGCTTATCACTGAGATACTAGCCTTGACTTGGCTAAACTTTTGAAGGCTTATTGTGTGTTCAAGTCCATCACGGAATGACTGTAAAACAGGATGTAAGTGTGATAATCTAAAACATGTTGAAACGATCCTAAACTAAAGTTCTTTGCCTGATGTTCCATCGTTTTTAAGGCTTTGTCATTAGAGATGAGTTATGACTGGGAGGTTTCCGTTTGTTCAATTATGTTAAAACTGGTGCGGGCTTAACGTTATGGCTATGACCTGAAGAGCCATGAAGCCTTTGCCTGTAAATTGAACAGATTTGTGCAAATATGTAATTATTTTGCTTTTGTTTAAAGACGTATTTATAATGAATATGAATCAGTTCAATGATTTGCAAACAATTCATATTGGGAAATGATGTTATTTAAAGTTCTCAACTATTCTATAGATCATGCTTGATGACTTTTCATTTTTCGCTCACGACTCCAGTCATTTTTTTTATGATCATTTCTCAATTTTGAGAATAACTTCTGAACCCCTTCCTGTGTGTCCGATATATATTATATCTGTCCCATTCTTCTTCCTGGGTACTTATTTCAACTGTACATAACAACACTACCTATCTATTTTGTACTACCTACACTCCTCTGCCTACTTCTCCCCACCGCTGATTCACATGCTGTGCTGAACAGACATTTCTCAAAGTATTTACATGCATTCATTTTTGTGAAAATGGTTATTGTCTCTAGCTAAGAAAAAGAAATTTAATGTCATCAACCATTTTTGTACACTACACCTTAAGGTTGTCTCTCTTTTAATTTTGATTGTAAAAAAATCTGTAAATTTCATTGTCTCCTGAGTTTCACAGGTCTACTTTTTTCATATTTCTTTGAATTCAAGTTTATTCTTTCATATTTATCTTGAACATGCCTAACTCAAATTCACCACTTGGCCACATTTTGTCTTCTATGTATTAGTACTATGTATTATTTTCATTTTACATGTCTTCAATCATGGATATATTATTATCTCAAAACACATATTACTATTGGTCCCGTCTTGTAAAACGTAGTAATAGTAGTAGTAGTACAGTGGGCGCCGGATTCAATGAGGTTGCATTCAGCGAGAAGTCAGCTACAACGAGGCCAGTTGAAATCCTTGTGTGCGACCGTTCGTTATACCCGACTTCGCGTATAACGAAAGGTTGTATACAACAAGATCATGTTGTCAGTCCCGGCGACCTTGTTGAATCCTACTTCCACTGTAGGTAGGCCAACACTCACTGACGACCATGCTGAGCCACCAAGTATGTACAGTGCAGCATTTATTCCTTGAATAAAAGGCTTGAACAAGAGAAAATGAATAGTCAGGAATTTCTGATTTGTTTGAAAAATAGATTAATAAATATGACAAATATGTATCGATGAATTGCATTGTACGTACAGCCTAATGCTAAATACTGAATAAAATGGCCAAATTGATTAGGTATACTTCTTCGAACTGGAATGAAAGTAATATATTTTAACTTGAAATTAGAGAACTACATAACAATATGAATAACATACTGAACCAGTTTACTCAATAATACAAGGACAGTTACAGGGATTAGTCAGTGACCGATATAGCTGACAGTTACGCTGTCATTTACATATCTATTATCTGCCTTTGGCTTACTGTGGAAAGAAAACATCAGTTACTTTGCTATATTTTATCATCACCCACTAAACTGCTGGCTATAAATATAAGAAAGATTCGCTGTTGTTCTGCTTTTGACACAAGATGCATCTGCACCAGGAGATAGGTTATTGAAAGTATAGAATCGGTTAAACAAAAAATTGTCATTTGGTTTGCCTTTGGGGGGAAGAACTGTGACTATGCTCGTAAATTGAGAAGTATTTTAATAATATATATTACAATAAGTTTTGGCAACTTGTGTTTTGATTTGATTGTTACATTTCTAGCTATCCAAGATCATTTCTAATGTACATGAAAAAGGCTTTTTGGCATTCATTTCATTCAGATTAACTATTGTATTTAGTGAATAAAGTGTTACTTTGTTAAATGTGTCTTTGTCAAGTGTTATTTTTTTAAACAAACGATGCTTTCATTTCCATGACCCCTATCGTATATATATATATATATGTGTGTGTGTGTGTGTGTGTGTGCATTGCAGTGAAGGGTTCAGCTTCCATGCTGGAATTTCTTTGGATCAAGAACTGTTTGGGAAACAGGTTTCCATCCCATTTCAACCGGCCATTTAGGTAGATTTGATGAATTGTGAAAGGACAGCAAATGGTCGACTTTTGCAATTGTGATCTGTGGTCACCAAACTGGGAAAAGCTCTGGCCTTATTATTAGCCTGCAGGCGCAAAAGGACTGTTTGTTGGTATTGGGTTGTGTTTTGTTTGTTTGTTGATTTTGTTTTTGTTCTTTTGTTGTTTTTGTTTTGTTTTTGTTTTGTTTTGTTTTTTTTTTGGGGGGGGTATTTTTATTTGAACATAATATGTGATAGGTAAGCCAGGTTCAAAGCAAACAAACTTTGACGGAGTCCGGGTTTGAACACAATTCCCTGGATGGTAAATGTATTACTTTGACTGCTTTATCAACAAGGACCCATCAATACAACTTGTACAACAATGCATAGCCGGATCAGGAACTGCGGCAAACAGGTGATCAATCCACTGTACCTGCCCTTGAATGGCGCTATGACTATGAGCAATACACTGGACGCATTACTCAGCTGCTAACCAAACAAATTGTTACGTTGCCTTCCATTTTGATGTACTGAGAGAACCTACTCTACAGGCTAGTACTAGTAGTTATTGTAGTAATAGTAACTGCACACACACAGTCAGAAAGGAATTCTAATTTTTTACCAAATATCTTACTTACTAAACTATAGGTACTATTACTAAACAAAGACGAATTAATCAAACCTACACGATGAAATGATGCAACGATCAAGATCGATTGAATTTCTTTTTGAAGAAGTTAATTTTCCCTCTTGTGTAGGCCTGATGATAACCGGTGTTTATACGTATGACCGATCTTGTTCGATTGCTGGTTTGCTTGTGTCGACGCGCTTTCAACGGCAGCTCGCACTGTATGCTCAATGCTCCCCGGGGAGTTGAGAAGGAAGTATTGGTTTGCTATTGGCCTGTCGCGGGAAATTGAACATTGTCATTGTAAGCCCTGAGAGCATGGTGAAGACCGCGGATGAGTGCTTTATACATGATTTACACACACATGTTGCTGTCCTATTATCTATGTGGAGTTCTGTAACTGTAAAGCCCATAGAGCACGACCTGGTCATGAATATGCGCTATATAAATGCTGTATAGTATTATTATAGTAGAGTAGTAAAAACGCTAATCCAAAAGTATTGCTATTATTGTTATTAGAGAGACTATAAAAAACAATCCAACGGCTTTAGAGTAAATCAAAGCATGGTGAATAAAAAACAATTGATTCTTGCCCTCCCTACCCTGATCCCACACTATAAGGGTTTAGATTTAGAGCTACACGCTGCAGTGGACTGTTCGAATTCGGACAGGGCGAGCTTTCTTGGCTCAACTTTGCTCTTTGGGTTCAAGTCATATCGGAGATATTTTTATTTGTTTATATTGGTACTTATTGTTCTTTGGTTCTAGGTTATATAGTATCTGATATCATACACGTTTTTGAATGTATGTATTTCTGGCAAAGATAACAAATAAATGGAATAGACAATCGTGCATTCCTTTGCTCCATGATAAAGATACATTATCAATTAATGTTTCATTAAATCAAAGCAAGAAATAAAGATGGAAGTGCTTCTGTAAGAGACGAGACGGTAAATCACTAGACGTTTCGGATTAACCCTTTCACAACAGAAGACAGACAAAGAACAAAAAAACAAAAATACGAAGAGCACTGAAGTCGGAGTTCCATAATAATATTAATCGTTACTACACCATAGATATACATCGACTCCAGTGCTTTTCGTGGAAAGTGTTTCTTGTCTGTCTTTTGTTGAGAAAGGGGTTCAGAAATATCCAGTTAGCATCTCATCCCTTGCAGAAGCTCTTCTAGTTTTACTTCTTGCTTTGATTTACTCTGAATGTTTCATTACCTATCAATAACATTGTCAAAATTACGAAACAATACAATGACGAAGATAATAAAAGAGTACGCTCAGGAATATCAACAAGGCCCTAACGTAAACAAAGATCTAGTTTCGCTTTCAGTTTCAGCCTGTGGTATTAGCATTTCCTTGTTTTCATGACCTTCTCCACGGATGGCTTCAAACTTCAACTCCTCATCAATCAGCCATCACTCTTTGTCGTAAAAGTAATATACGCTAGATGGTTTGATTTTGACGTTGTTATTAATTCTCTGGTTATCCTTAGAATTAGAAAGAGGGATGACAATTATTCTAATAATTTTGCATTTAAGAATCAAACTGCTGAGTCAACAACAGTTCATTCATTGAAGGAAAAAGAGATTGTAAACATTTTTACATATAGATTATAACAGATTATAAACATTTTTACATTAGATATAGATTATAACTTGTTTTTCTTTTGAAAAGTAGCATGAAACCAAAAACCCTTATTCAAATTTAACATAAAGATACAGGCCGGACAATCTTGTCCTGGTGTCTGCGACATGGAAGGTTTAAAAGCTTTAGGCCTACAGACGAGATTGCACACACATGCATGATACGTGCAATTTGAGATTTAAGTTCATATCAATATCCTTTTCTTTCTAGCACTGCAAGTTTATGTCCAACAAATCTGCAAAGTCAAAGTGACTCGAATCAAAATCATCGACGTTCAAGCAACAGCACATCCGCTGGAAGAAAAGGAAGGCATCATTCCTCCAACACCTTCTTCAAATTGAAGATATGTCACAAGACGCATCCAAACCTCCGTATAATTACAAACAACTCATTGTACAAGCGATTTCCTCAGCACACGATAAGCAACTCACAGACAGTGGCATTTGCGATTACATCACTAAACATCATCCGTACTACAGAACCGAAAAAACGTGGAAGGTGAGTGCAGATCTTTGATCCAATTGTTCTTTCGCTATACGTTTGCCAGGACTATATAGGATAGTCTGTTGGTGATTGGCTCTATTTTTTTTGGTTTAATGATGAAAGAAAAACCCTTGCCCTGCTGGAGAGTGAGAGAAAATCTATCTCTCTCTGTTTAGGAAAAAGGAGTTAAACCTGCATAGATTAGGATTAGGAGACTTTACCATTAAGATTTGTTACTTGTCATATAATATAGAGATGTACAGTTACACAGCCTCCTCCCAACCCCATTATCTACAATTACAATTGCACTATTTCAATGAATTTCAACAAAGATAATCTATTTTTAAAATTTTCAGAACTCTCTCAGGCATACTTTAGCGTTGACTCGCCATTTCATCAAAGTTCCTCGATCCCAAGAGGATTCTGGTAGTGGTAATGGCCCTTTTTGGCGCATTGACCCTGCGTCTGAGGCCAAGTTGGTGACCCGGGCTTTTGGGGAGTCAAGAGGTCGTCCCAGTCCCAGCGCTGGAACAACCAGTGGTCTTGCCTCCCTGTGAGTCGATGTTCCCTTTTCTAACTGGTTTTTACGTGTGAGGGTTCTTTTTAAGGTTTGGGTTGTTGTTTTTTCTATCCTAATCCTATGTTTGTACCTACAGGGTTTTACTGAAATAATGTTTTCAGATCTCTTGTTTAAAATATCTTATATCATACAAGCTCTTTTTATGTTGTTGCAGATTTTGATTTGATATTTAATTGACTTATCACTATCACCAAGAGGAGTTATGATTATCCGATCTATGGTGTGTGATTTTGATTTATAGAATTTTGAGAAAAAGGAGAAACAAAACAATTTTTTCTCCCTTTGACTAAATCGTCGTCGAAACAACGTACAAACGTAAGCTCTATTTTACCATTTTGCAGGAGAGTGATTTAAAGTTTTTGGCGATTTTTGAAATCCCACTGTGACATTACTATTTGAAGTATCGTGTTGATTTTTTAACAGAAGATACATAATGATTGTTAGATTCTGTTGATATCGTCAAAAAATGATTATATGGCCGGTTTACTGAGAAAATCGGCATTTTGTTCACTTACTGTACGTGATTTCAAACATTTTCAGCGATTTTGAGACTTAGGCTGATAAATGTCGCTTACGCTAGTTTGTGGAATTCATATTTTCAGACTACAATAATTGAAGTGGCACTTACGTTTTTAATACATTATCTTCAGACAATCATTCTTTTCAAAAAATGGCACTTACGCTAAAACGTG
>JAUEKX010412639.1:0-17265 GCA_031834005.1 Dendronotus venustus
ACGCAGCGTGACGCCGAAAAGGGGGAGGGGGGGGGGGGGGGTGGCAAATTTAGCGTGACGTAATTATTGAATGTTCCCTTATAAGAAAATAGAACAATTAGATTAGTTTTTAAAAGTGGCCGCAACCGGGCCAACATGTTGGTGTTGTTTGATACACTGTATTTCTTCAAAGATAAATCGAACAACATTATAACTTTTTCATTCATTTGGATGCTACTTTTGAAAGAAAGATGACAGAGTGTGAAGCATGTTCTTGCTATAGTTGATCGTCCTAACTTTAGATGAAGATAAAAGCATGGTCCAACCCGAGGATGAGTGCAACAAAGAGAACAAGATGGAATGTTTGTCAAGTTAGTTCAAGATTTATTGGTGGAAGACACAAAAACATATAGAGAGATGATGAGAATGAGCTATTAATCAAATTTTTAGGATTCATCAAACCATATATAATCCCAAAGGAGTTCATCATTGGAACAACAATAGTAAGACAGCACTTCAAACACATGGGTAGGAGAGCAAATAGACAATGATTTTTTGAGAAAACAAAGTAGAAGTGCGAAGGAGAGTGAAAAAAACAATTATCTTGTAGTGTTTCTCAAAGGATAATGGTCTTCTTTACTCTCCTACGCATGCGTCTGCCAGCCCTCTAGGTCGGCCGTTTATACCTCATGCGTGTCATACTCTCTTTGAAAAGTAGGTTGGAAGTAACATTTCGAACATCTACAATGATCGCGAAGCCATATGTTGTTGCTATAAGAGATCAGTCATCGGAATTTTCATACGTACTATTTCAGGAATATTTACTTTAATACATAGAATACAAACAGAGACTGGTTTCAGAGGCGGATCTAGAACGTAGCAAATACATGCGTAGGAAAGCAAAATACAGTGATGGCAGTGAAAAATAGTACAAGATGATTTTATTTTTACTCTCCTTCGCATGTATTTGCTACATTCTAGATCCGCCTCTGGGTTTACGTAATGGAGAGTAGCATTCGTCAACATGTATTACTGTTCTTATAGATGACGGTGTTAAAAAGTTTTTTTAGAAATTTAGAATGTTATGGTAATTAATGCAATAATTAATTAATTTATTGTTTTGTTTTGTTAATTTATCACTTACAAAGAATTAAAAAGATTGTTAGGGCTTACAATTTATGCTCTTTAGAATCATTGAACTGAACACTAATACCATTCTTTATTTGTTTGAAATTGTCAACAGCGATATTCGAATTCTGCTTGACATTGGTGTTGTTTGACGCTTGGATAGTTCTTCGTTGCAACAGTTTTGAAGACAGACCCTGTCTTAAAATATTTCTCAGAAAACCTCTGCTAAAAGAAGCAGTTGTCATTATTCCGTTAAATATCTAGAAAAAATATGTACAATTTAACAATAAATGTGTCCCTTTTTTCTTTATACTCTTAATACATTTTGTGGTAGTATTGTGGTAATTTCAAATGCTTTAGGCAACAGATGAAATAGACGAAGAAAAAGAAAAAAATCAAGAAGAAATACTAGCCATCGAATTTAAATATTGATCTGGTCTGTAAAATACATTTTGTGCATTTAGAGTTTGCAATACTGATTATTAATTTTTAATTGGCATTTGTAATGCTTTCTTACCTAATGGAAATAAAGGAATTCACGGCAGTAAATAGTAATGTTTCCTAAAAGTTCTTTTTAACTTACTAAATAGTTATCTAACTAAGACTCCATAATAGTTATTACTAAATTGCGTACTTTAAAGCAAAGTTGTGTATATTCCCCCAAAACCCCATTTAATACACTCAACTGTATATTTTTAAAAGTTATCAAAAAGTTGTTTTAACATGCTTACACTCTATGTAGTGAATATGGACAGATTGAATTACAAAAAAATAAACATATACGTAAGTGTCAAGTATATAATCAGTGTGTGTAACTATCTTTAGTTTTTATATCTTCTTCGCCTGTTCAGCCTAACCAGTACACTCTCAAAGCACGACTTCTTAAAAGTATAAAATTCAAGAGCGTTTAAAAGTCGCGATTAACAAAACACGTTTACACAAGTTAAAAAATGTGGATTTCCCTCGTCAAGTCCTTCAAGTTATGTTATTTTTATTTTGTGAACCTTGGAATATATTTTTTGTTTTTTTTCTTATACTGATCGCATTACATCACGTGATGAAACTTCACATATTATACATTTCAACAAGTTTGATTTTTAAAAGTATAAGACTATCCGATTTCAATATGCTACTAAAAACAGAAGCAGTGTACTAGTTATTTTTCCCCCAATGTAACAATATTTTCACAATTATAATAATATTTTTACTTGAGTTTATAGCATAGATAAACATTTTCCAAGCGGCATGAATTGCAACAAGAATACATATAAATATATGCAAGAAAAGAACTCAACCTGTAAATCACAGCACGTCAAACATCTCCGGATGAGAGTAAAAAAAGTATGCATCCTTTTTCTGATTTCTAGCTCTCCTTCAAAGATGTTTGATGTACTCTAGATCTGACTCTAGATCTGTAAATTTAGTTCATAACTTTAAAAATGATATAGATATATTGTCTTGCGCATCCATTGCAAATTTCAATAACTAAAAGTATAGCAAATCACTATAGGAAACAAGTTAGGTAAAAACAAACTGATAAAGCATACTATTACCACTTGTTAACAATACCCCAACAACATTTCAGCCGACACACGACGTTAGAGTGACGTTATTTGGACGTTGTAACGACGCCAAAGACGTCGCGTGCCGGATGGTATTCACCACGTTCCTAATAAATGACATCAAAATTTTTTAAAAAGATATCAAAAAAATTTTGACGCCTGTCATTTTTTTTCTTCTAAATTTAGACAAGTTGCTGAAAAGGCAATGGTTTCTTTTTTTATTATAAAATAGAAATTTAAGAACAAAAAAATCAAATATCAGAACAGTAATTTTGTATATATTTAATACTATTTATTTTTTGTTGGCTATCCAGTAATAAATATTCGCACGATAAAAAACACTACATATTTGACAAGAAAAATTAAAATACTACAAGTATTTCTATATATTTGTGTAAATGTAGCCTAACGCAATCGAGGTGTTGGACCATCAAGTTATGGATTATCTTTGGGCTCTCGTGTAAACGGAGCTTAAGTTGCTTCTTCATTATCTTCCTCTGATTGACCTGGAAATAACAAAAATACGAATAGAAACGTTTTAGCTGAGAACGTTGTCTATATTCCAGAACAAGAAAACAATAGCAGAGGGGAATCCAGAGTGCGTCCCAAGAGATGATCGTGCTTAAAGAGTTGGGATATGTGAAGTTAAATCGACGAATAAAGAGTGCGTTCTAAGAGATGCTCGTGCTTAAAGAGTTAGGATATGTGCAGTTAAATCAACGAATAAACTTACAATGAATCTTCCTGTACATGAAAAGAAAGAACGAATATTTTTTTGTTGTTTGCATGTGCTTTTCGTTTGCCTCGATCATCTTTGTCAATTCTTTTTTATGCTTCTGAAAGCTGAGGTGAGTCTTAAAATCGTTGTGCAACGTCGTGTTCAGATTGTCAAAGTCTTGTTGGTACGCTTCAAATTTGAGCAAGAGATCATCAAATTCTGTGGTGAGCTTTCTACGTTCTGAGTCAATGCACAGTGTTTCCGAAGCTGAAAGAAAATCAACATGTGTAGGAGAGCAAAAAGACAATGATTTGTTAAGAAACACTCCAAAATAATAGTCTTTCACTCTTCTTCGCAGACGTTACCGATCCTCTAAAACAGTCTCTGCCATTTATAAATGGTTATATGAGCAGGCATTCTAAAGCTATCAATTAAAACAGCCAGGTTTTAGCTATATGTCTTTATAATACAACTTACTTGACTCATAAACTTTCCAAAAAAAAAAATTTCAATGGTAGAATGTCACTAATTAATTGATATAATCTGCGAAGGAGAGTGAAAAAACTATTTATTACTTTTGTATTGCTTTTCAAAAGATAATTTGTGTGTTTTGACTCTCCTACCCATGTGTTTTCCGGACTTCTAAGTATGCTTCTGTCATACTTGTTGTACTTACTAGTTTGAAATACTAAATTATTACCTTTGTAATGTACCCAGCCTAGTCAATTGTAATGCATTCAGTCTAGTCAATTGTAACTTTCTAATTTACGGCGGAAAATATGGCGGTGGGCGTAAATTAGCCAATAGGAACAATAGAAAAAGAGATCACATGCATTCCTTTGTTCTCCATTGTTTAATTATTTTTAATAGTTAAGAAGTTAATAACGGATTCTTAAGTTGCAATAAATTTCGGCAGCATTTTGGAATATATAACCAATGCGTTGGTGTTCAATAATTTTGCAAAAATTTATTATTTATTATGACCGTTATTCAAGATTGCAACGTAGTTTAATGTCATTACTCCTGTTACGGCTACGCGCGACAGGATTTTTTTAACACCACCTAGCTAATGCACCAAAATTGAAAGTGAAAATACCTGAAATTTGTCGAAATTTTGCACATTCACTATGTTAAATTACAGATAATAAGATGCAAAATACTGTGTTTAGCAACCGTAACTGTATCATATGGCTCTTGATTATTATAGTATGCTCATATACGTAAATATTACAGCCGACATAGCATACAAACGAAACAAGATTGCATTGCATTGTTGTATCAATTTCCATGCAGCATTGTTCTAACGCCGTTCGCTCCGATAAAGAAGCCTCGCTTATTGCGCTTCAAAAAACTTACCTTTTTTTGTACGGTTGATCATGATTTTTAAATGTCGATCTTTAACTTCCAACTTCGTCCCAAAGTCCGATATATCTGACTCAAGGCTTTTCCAGGTGTGTTGTCTTTGAGCTTTCGTTAGGTACAATCTGGTTTGCTTAAAGAGCCCGTCGAATTTATAAGGAAGTTTCCCCGCAAATTTAATAAATTCGTCACGGTGTTCTTGCATCAGGTACTTCTCTAGTTCAGTAATCAAATTATAGATTTCTTTAAATGAATCTCTATTCTTGGTTAATTCGGATTCAATATCTAGCAGTGTGTTGATGACTTCCGAGAGTTCTTCTTTTGTTTGACCTCCTATAAAGCATATTGAATAAACATTTTATTTTGTGAGTCTCATTTTCTCTATTTTAACATTTTTTTTTGTTATACAGTCTTAAGATTTCCCATAACTTTTAAAAATTTCAAAAGTAAAACGTCGGTCAGTCAGAGAATAGGAAAAGCATGATAATATTTGATATAGGTCTCAGGTTCTCATACTCGTTTGAAGGGTTTTTTGTGGATTGAAATTGGATGTCGCGGCGAAAAATGACCCTCGAGGCAATATATTCAATTTTCAAAATAGCCGCAAAAGACCCTGGGAACGAAGTTGTCAGGCTCCGCCGCCCTCTAGCAAGAAAAGGAAACAAACCTTCGAATGCTGATTTCAATGAGTTTAGCCTCTCTTTCTTCGTTTTCAATACATTATCGATCGAATTGAGTTGTTTAGTGAGTAAATTTTGCACGGTTACTTTGATAGTGAATATTATGCCAGTCACACTAATTTCCAGAGTCATCAAACCCTTCTCAAGGTTGATGCGCTCATCCAGTTTTCCGTAACAATTTTTCTCCTTAAATATCTTGACTGTCTGCTTCAATGGTTTGATGACCGTATTCTCAAACTCCTCGAAAGCTTCTTTGAACCTTTGGAATTTCGACAGGCACTTCATTGAAAATGCTGTAAAGAGCATGAAATAGAAATTACTAGAATTTTGGACCCAGAGGCAAATCTAGATGGTCGGCAAAACATATATTTAGGAGAGTAAAAAGGCAGTTACATACTCAGAAATACCACAAGATAATCGTTTTTCACTCTCCTCCACAGATAATGTCAGCCCTCTCCGAAATCTGCTTCACCTGTATTATTGGAAAATGTACCAAAAAAACTCAAAGTGCCTCAATCACAATATAAATACAAATTGCTCATTAAAATTCCCATGAGGCCAAGTTGATTGCTTTGTGTTTTAATGACTTCTTTAATTATTCATCATTATTGTGAAGCGCTACACAGTTTTCAGGTATTAAATAAAAAGCACAGTGAATTAATTGAAGTTATTTATTTCAGGAGGGTGAAAATTACAGTATTTCTCAACAGATAATTGCCTTTTGCTCTCCTACACATGTGTTTGCCGATCTACTAAATCCACCTCTGGTTAAATCGGGTTTTAAAAATTGTCACTCCAGCAGAAGCAGATTTGTGGCCCGACATCATCTGCGAAGGAGAGTAAAAAGATGATTATAATGTAACGTTTCTCAATAAAAAATTGCCTTTTTGCTCTCCTATCCATGTGTTTCCCGACCCTCTTTATAATCACCCTGTATTTTTTTAAATTTCCATTCTCCAATCGAGAAACGACTTCACAACGACGTCGTTACAACGTTGTTTTTACGTTTTGATGTCGTAACAAAGTCCGAATGAAGTCGTTCTAATGCCGTGTGCCGGCTGGGCAAGGGATTTTGTGAATTTACCATCTAACTTACTTGTGCATTCCTTTTTCAGTTGTTCTTGTTCCTGCCACATTCGATAAAGCGTGGTCTCAGCTTTCTGTAGATCTTCAGCGTAAATGATCTTACCATAGATGCATTCGTACCTCGTGTGAATAACGTTGAAGTGCTCTACGCCCTTACTTACGTCTATTGCAAGCTGCTGTAACCTTTTTGACAAATCTGCGCTGGTCCTTTTGGAGACAGTATTGATGTATTTATCGTCATTCAAATCATCCAGTATTGCACTTGTTTGTTTACTGTATTCAACAAGTTTGTCGCGCAGTGCTTTCAGTTCACCGTGAACAATCTGCTTCAATTCATCTTTGGATAGTTCAGCTTTGAATGGAATAAATGATTTAATTTTTCCTTAATAAAACTCCCCAATATTCTTTCTTTGAGAAAATCCTTTTTTTTTTATTTTGCAAACCATAACTTTTGGGAAATTGAATTTCCAGCCATTAAAATTCTTGAAGTTGGTCAAATTTGGTGCTTTCAAAATGATGGTAATTTCAATCAAAATTCGTTGATTTCGTATGAAGACTTATTTTATTGAAAAAAGAATACGGTTAATTGACATGTATGTTAGTATCTTGCTCATTCCGTACGTACAGTGCAGTGTTCGGGCTAAAGGCTAATTAATATTTTTTTTTAGATGGAATGGTAGGTGTGTTGTGTTAGTCCGTGCGGTATGCAGACGCAGTCAGGGTCCGCCAGAGAAACAGAAAGAAGTATAATAATACCCATGGAGTGAAATTTATTCACAACTGTCATTTTTGGCCGAATTTAGGTTCCTCACTTGTTTTGGTTCAAAAATTCAAAATGGTCCAATTTCGACGAATTTTGGCAAAATAATTAATAATAAAATGGTGCTATTATTGTTCCCAAATATTATTGACAACGGTCATTTTGGGTCATTTATTAGGTCCATTAGCTCATGTCACTGCAACAAGTGTCACGTATGGTTCTTGTTATTGGTTATAAAAAATGAGACTTACTAGAATGGTTTACTTCAAGGTTTTCAAGTTTGATTGATCCAGTGGAAAGTTCTTGTAATCTCGAACGAACTTTTGTTTCCAATGATTGCACAACTGAAATAAAATTCTATAATCAAGATTTGCAAAATCTAACTTTCCTCAAAACGTGTGCACCAAAAATCTCTCACTGAAAACAGAGATGTGATTTTCTCATATCCTAACATAACATTTCCCATATTATTTTTGTTTAAATATTGAAGAAGAAAGATTTTAACTATGAGAGTGACAATGCTTGCTGGTAATATATGGAGTATGAAATTCATCTACTGTTTCCTTAGTCTATGAAGTAATTGTAAAAATAATAAAATAGAATCTAGCGACATTATGCATCCATCATATAGTTATACATTCTTACCTTTTATTAAGTCATCTTCGGATTTCAAGCCTACGAAAGGAGAGAGAAAAAAAAATTTTTCTCAAGATTTATATGTACTCGAAGATATTACATATACCTCAACTCTCCTGGAGCTGAAAGGCCATAAGTTTACTTGACTACAACTGGATGGATTTACGTACATGGTCTCATAGGAGTACACAGAAGAAGGGAGAGTGAATTGCACCTTCAAAGTATAATTTGGTCTTGCTACGGGTCTGAGCCGTATACTTTTGATTAATAGGTACTTCCCAGTTATCCTTGGATATGCTAGCTAGTCAAAACTTATGAAATTTCTATACAGAATTATATATTTTGGAATCCGATTTCTAGTTATTGAGGAACTATCAAACACAAAAAATTCTTGGGAAGTCAACTTAAACTGTTTTTCACACATCAACTGATTAAATGCTTAATGAAGGGTTGCAGGTATTTTGCATCGTTAAAAGACCTGTCATTTCACGGTCTAATAGGCCGTTTACATTAAATTTCATTTCAGTTCAAAACGAAACATTTTTAAAAGCTCATTGCTCTATAACGAATGCAAAATTTTGGTCTTTTGCATCGGCCTAGGACCGGTGCTTCTTGTCATAGCAATTGAATAAAAACTTGACTTAAATAAAGATTGATAATAGGATAATTGAGTAACCTTCTCACTGTAAATGACTTCGGTCTTCGGAGTGTTGCAAAAAAGTGATAAAAAGAAATATGGTACTTACTGGCGACCAATAAGATGTTGTATATGAAAAGCGTAAACAATGTAACATTTGATGGCTTCATTATGAATATATCTGAAACATAATATTTTTGGTATATCTGATGCCCAATGCTCGATTCTAAGCAATAAAGAAAAAAATCATACAGTTGTTTATCAAAATAGCAGACACCGTTAATTTGAGGTGCTCGCTTATTAGATTGTCCTATATTTGACTCTATCACAATATATACACAGAAAATTAATAATGAATATCTTAGTCACGTGTTTTTCAAAATTAAACTAATTTGAGGTAGGTGTCTGTTTTTTAGACGGTTTTTTTTACGGGGAAGGTGTCCTCACTGTGATAAGTAATCTGTCCGTTAATTCGAGGTATCCGCTTATTAGAGTGTCCGTTATTTGGAGAGTTGATTGTGTACGAAGAAGCGCATCTAGAGAGCAAAAAAGCAATTAACCCGTTGAAAAGCACTACAAAATAATAGTCTTTTCACTCTCCTTCGTAGATTTTACCGACCCTCTAAATACGCCTCTGTAACATCATACACTTTAAAAATAAATCCATAAATCATGATAATGAGTATCCAGTCACGTGTTTTCAAAAATGCTTCAAATGTTTCAAATTTTAATGACCCAAAATAAATCTAGTAACACATAAAAACACAAAAGCCATACTACTCAATCCATCACATCTCCATTCTCTTTCTCTGACTCTGTGTTTACATTGTGATAGTTAATAATCGTTAAAAATCAATTAATTGTATACGCGTCAACAGTTATAAAACGGAAACAGTCAGTGTTTGTAATGTATAGTTCCGAGTAATTGCATACGGAACTGTTGCTAATGACTTAAATGAGCCATGGCGTGATTTGTGCGCGTGTAGCAGTTAAATGCAACTAATTACTTGCAAGGTAATTACAACTAAATCAAAAGCACTCATAATTATAGGCTATGGAAAAATAACATCCTCAATTAAGGTGTATCTCCACGAGAATGTTTTTACGATGATATTCTAAATCTATCCCTAAAGAGCAGTTTATAAAAACTTTAAATCTTCTATTCAGATACTCTGAGACAACAGATGTTAAGATACAAGAGTCAAAAATTTTAGAACTTTCATAGTTGGGTTTTTATAAATCTATTAATCATAAAAACCCAGAAATAATGTTGAATGTGTTCTTTCCCAACTCACCCAAAACTCACGATATCAGGTAACTTCCTCAAATTGCCGCAAACTAAATCCGTGACATTTGGAATTAACTCTCTGGTTTTTCGAGGCAGTAAAACTTGGAATTTGCTTATCAAAATTTGTAAATTATAAAACGATTCATGTTTGCTTATTTCGTCTTTTTCTTCTAAATTTTTAAACTAGTAAACCACTGATTTGTCAGAATGTGTTAGATAATTAAGAATATATTTATAATGCGACAATTGAAATTTTGAATATTGAAAATTCATTTAATTTTCTTGAATAACGGTTCTGGGAACATATTTTCGAGAAAAAAACTTTCTCATAAATAAGAATTCCGTAAGATTGTAACATCATTTTTTTAACTTTGTTTACTTTTTTTGTAGCCATAACAAACCCCGCAGTTCGTCTGCCATTTCTATCACACAAACAAATCGCGGTCAAAAGAACACAGATTTAGAAAGAAACTTAGGTTTTTTGGAAAAATGTAGAAATTCTTTTCTTTTTCAATTGTAATACTGATATTTATTTCTAAAAAATGTCCTCCAAAAAGAAAACAAGGTCTTCTCCTAGAAATCCGAAGCTTGTACCAAGAAGTAGTTTGGAAGTCAAGGTTTTTATTTTATTTTTATTTCAGTTTGTCTTATGGCTCTCTTTTTTTATCATGTCTATGTAGCTAACTACTTACTATATGTACCTTATTTTTTGTTTACGTTCTTTATGCTCTGTACTGTGCACTGGCTATATCTGTAAGTTGTGATACCTTTTTACTTCAAGAAAATAATCACTATTGATTAATCAGTCTGTCATAGAGTTTCCAGAAGCAGAAGAGTAATGTGATGCGAAGGATGATATGAATTTTAGTACAAATCAAAACAAACATATCTCTACTGAGTTACTGACTAGAATAAAATTTTAATTGATCAATAAATGCATAAGAACCTAACTTAAGTCTTTGGTGGCTGACTTTGTCACAGTAATGTAATAAACAAATTTTGAGCTAGTGCTATGAGTGTATGATATGCGATATCAAGTGCTATAAAATAATGTATATAACTGTAGTAGTTCCTATCTGCCACCTCTTTTGCATGCCTGTTTTATAAAAATATGCAAAATTTGTTATTCATTAATGTCTTTTATAAAAAAACAACAAAAAAACAAGATGCAGAAAGTTTTAAAAAAGCCATTTTATATATATGTATATACACAACAAAAAAAGCTTTACCACGCAAATTGTGAGGTAGATGTCTCTTTTCTACAAATTTAAAGGTAGACCATTTTTTGTTTGATGGTGAGTATTATACTCACTATAAACAAAAAATGGTACAAATACACAATGGTACAAAACTCAATGTTTTCATTAGTGGATATATATATATATATATATATATATATATATATATAGAGAAAACAAAAAAATGTATTTTTGCAATAAAGTTTTCACTATTTATTATTTGAGATATATATATGCCTTTTTATTTTTTATCTTATTGACAACCAAAAATGAACTTGTACCTTTCATGTTAATTTAGAAACCCTTGGTAGATAGCTATGTGAACTATTAATGTTTGAACAAGAGAAAAAGTGAAAATCAAAATAATGAAATTTTTAAAAATAATGATTTGTGTAAATGCTATTCCTGTGTAGATCTGTTAAAAGAACAGTGAGAATGAAATTTGAGAATTAAATCAATAATTCTATTGTTTAAAACAGTAGAAAAATAAGTACAGAAAAAAATTTACAAAAATGTATTGGTTGTTATAAAAAGAAAGACAATTTGCGTAGTTATTTTATTATCATTAATTTTGTTTTTTTAGCAATGTCCATCTGCTTATCTGTCAGAGATGTTTCTGTCAACACAGGAGAAACTTGATCAAACTTATGAAATGAGGGTTCCTGAAATAATAGAACTCCTAGATATGTCAGAGATGACTCATCAAAAGGTGAGTGCTTTGTTAATATTAAACCCATTAAAAACCAAAATGTTGTTTATACTATTTATGCTTGTCGGATTAGCATTTTTTGCTTCTATTTTCTAGGTTACAAAAGTTGACATAGAAGAGCCTTTGTTTCAGCCGTTTCCATCAGAAATGACTTTTCAAAATTTTGAAGCACATAAAATTTATAAAATACCATTAAAACTGAGAAACAACGATCAGGTAACTATAATTTTTTGTGATCGCAACCTTAAATATGGTTGCTGTTAAAATTTATCAATATGTATACATACATCAAGGGAAAATTGGTTATTCTATGAATCATTTGTCGGACCAAAAATTAGAATTTGTTAAGTTTTTATTTTCTATTGTTGCATGAAACACATTTTGTTTTTACTTTCAAATGATCTGACTTGATATTGTCTTTGTTTTTAATTTTTATATAGGTTGCAAGACTTGTTAAAGTGGTTCAGGCTGATTCTCCTTATTTCAAAATTATTAGTCCAATAGATGTTGGCCACAAAATTGCGCCTGGAATGGATGTTGTATTTATAATCCAATTTACCCCAGATGAAAAAAAGGTAACATTCTTCATTTCTGAAAACTTCACAAGCTTTTGTACAGTTTAGTAATTATTTAGTAATTAATTTATAACTATTTTATTGGAATCCATGTTATATATATTGTTCTTCTTATATATTATTACCACCAGGATTATCATCACGAACTGATTTGCATTACAGAACGAGAGAAATTCTTAGTTCCAGTTGTTGCTATTGGTGCCAGAGGGATACTTGACTTTCCTGATGAAGTACATTTCGGGACTTGTCCTGTTAAGGTTGTGCATCTTAAGTTTGTTTATTGCTTTTTAGATTTTTAGGAAGTTTGTGAATTGGTTATGACTATATAGTCTATAGTTGTTAAAAATCTTAATTAATGGCAGACAATGTTTGTCAAATAATGTTTGTCAAATAAAGGCTTGCATGTAAAATCACAGCTTAATGTTATTTTATATCTTTAATAGATATGATCTGTTAAAGTGATTGTGGTTAGTGGTTAATTATACTTTTTTAGGATTATATGTACATACTTTTCACGACTTGTTTTTGTTTCAGTATATGTCTTCCAAATTACTATTGGTGAGAAATATTGGAAATGCTGATGCCAAATTTCAATTCATAATGGAAGGGTAAGCTGCAATTAGATGACCTTATACTTTATCTAATAAAAGAAATCAAGAGATCTTATATTTCCTTTGTTAAATGACATAAATCAAATGTTAAATTTTATAAATTTTTGTCAATTCAGATGTTCATTATATGGATTACATAACCCTTTAAGTACCACAGCTTTAAGTCCAATATTAATTTTTTACTCTAATGCACATCATTAGTCAAAACATGTTTATAACCATTCAAAAGGAATTTTATTATATCTCTTACAAAGTCTTAATCATCAATATTTATTTTGATATTTATTTTATTTTGAAAGTTAAGGTCTACAGAATTAGGCAAGATGTACACATAGACACTTAAAGGGTCAAAGAGGTGATTATATGAGAGATATCATATTTTAAAATAATATTTTTTGTTTATTCTAGACCTTTTTCTGTTGTACCTGAAAATGGAACACTGAGTGTTGGTAAAAATATTCAAGTTGAAGTGAAATTTTATCCACAACAAACTGGGAGTATCGCAACCCAACTTATCATTCAATATGAAACAGGTATCTTAAGCAAGCAAAACTTTTGCGGGAATTAAATTTTTCACATATGGAGAAATGGGTTTTCACAAGAAATTTAATTTTTTTGCTTTGGAAAATTTTTGTAGTAATGTAACTTCACAGGTTTTGAGATAAATCGGTGAAATCTGAATGTGCAGTAACAGATATTTAAGATAAAGTTTTAAAGCCGATCAGCCCTACTTGTGTTTCAAACAACCATTAGTCAAAGACAGTGAGTCTAGTCAGCCTTTTACTTTTTATACTCTTTATACACTTTATATTTTTTTAATTGCATTTTACAGCATTCTCTAATGACCTAATTGAAGCAAAAAATTTATGAAAGATGATCGCAGTAAAACAATAGCATTTAGAAATATATTTTTAATATTTTCTATTTAAAGCAAAGTAATGTTCTCAAGGTGCTCCTTTTTATTAAAAATGTAATCAACTTATTGTTTGGATGCTTAGAAATTGTTAAAGAGCATGTTGTTTAAGCAAGTATACACACTATAAAGTAAGTATGGATATGGTGTATGTGTTTGACCTGTTAAATTTTAAAATTTCCTTTATAATTCAGGTGAAGAAATTTATGTTGGGGTTTATGGTGAATCCACTGATATCAATGTTCGCTTGGACAAGAACAACCTGAAGTTAGATTCAACGTTTGTCACAAGTGCTTCAAGAAAGTAAATAACAACCTACCAGCTGATACTATTTCCTAATTCGAATGCACAGATCGTTTTGTAATATTTCAAGTGCTAATCTTAGTTTTTCAGGGATCATAGATCTATATTAGGCCAATATATTTTTACTTACTTTAAAACCAAGCACAATTTTTCAAGGAAATATTTTAATAAGCCTTTGTTTATTGTGGTCTGTGCAAAATTTTCAGGTTTTCTTTTACAAATCGCACTCTGACTGATTATGACTCTTTATTTTTGTCTTAAAAAATAGAACAGTGACAATATCAAACAGGAGTGATGTGATTGTGAATTACTGCTGGAAAGCGTACGCTACTGAGATGGAAGAACGACAGCGACGTATTGTGTATGTAGAATCCCGGCTATTTTCAATTAGTGTTCAAATGTTCTACAAAAACTTTTCAGCAACAGTTTACTTTTATAATGTATTTTAAAAAATTGCAGTGTATACAATTTGTAACTGGTGTTTTTATCTGATCTGGTTGTCCAAAATTTGTGTTATTAGTCAGTATACTAGACAACCCCATGGTACTATCTACTGTAGACTATTACCAAAGTTTTTTGTAATGGTTTGCCCGGGAATTTAGTCACATTGGCATACCTAGAGGGTCGGTGAACACCTGTGTAGGAGAGCAAACAGACAATTATTTGTTAAGAAACACTAGATTAGTTTTCTTTTCACTCTCTAACGCAGATGTCGCCTAACTTGAAAATATTCCCACTTCTCCCACAAGTCCTACTGTTATGTTTCGGTTGAGGATTTTAACCTAGTCTACCGTACTGATGGCGAGTACTCTACCATTTCTCTATAACATAGCTTAGGGTCTTGTTTTTTCTATTCTTCTCTACATACCCCTGCTTTCTCCTTTAAAGGTTTTCACAAAAGGAAGATACACACAGAGAAATACAACGCGACGAGTTTCTGGAGGAATGTATTACGGATCCCTTGCTGCGTGACGAATATGCATTGATGAATCGCTCGTTTAAAAATCGACTGAACGTAAGTTTTCTTTCTCTTTTACATCCTTCTCTAACTGGCCTCGCCAAGTCTTTCTTGGAATAGAGGCTGCAGTAGAATCTCCATAATTCGTTATCGGTTAAATAAAATGAAAAAAAAGATTTTTACTAAGAAAAAAAAACGTTTTTATTCACTTAAGTTTGCTTGCTAAAATCAACCAATGACATCGAGAAAGTCTTCCGAATTTGCGTAATTGACAAAACATTCTCTCGGCAATTATTCTTTCCTATCCAAAAGGTTTAAAATTCTGCCGGTAATTTCCGGTTTCTAGCCCTTACTTCGACCACTGGCCGGAGCAAGCAATACTTGAATGCAAGAATTGAAATTTTGAGTACCTAGATTATTATAATACAACATGGATATAATATGGATTTATATTTTCAAATACTTTTTATTTTTATTAGAATATTTCGAATGATCAGATGCTTTACAATGACAGCAACATCATCATTGATCCGCTGGTAAAATGATATATTTGTTTTGATTTTTCTTGTTGATTTCTTACTATTATATTAGAGATCTTAAAATAATCGAGTCAAGATTGTCTACTGAAATAAGTATCGCTTTCCTTTAAGGAGAGAGTCTTGGAAAATTAAAAAAAAAAATTTCAAGAAAATTGTATATGTCTTTAATATGTATATGTATTTCTTTACATATGTCAAATTGGCATTCGAATCGTTGCAAAAGAAAGCTGTATTTATTTATGACCCAAATCTAGAAACATGTTATTGTTTTCCTCTTTTATCTTTGTTATGATTAGACCAGGTAATAAACGGGATACTGACTATTTATGTTTCTGCACAGAATAAATACAAATCCTTTTTATTGTTTTTGCCACATGTGCTGCCATTCGACTTGTTACTGAATTATTAAAATTACTTTCCAGGAAGGTGAGATTTGGCCCAACACATCGGCAGAAATCTCTGTCATTTTCAAACCGAGCGAAGAGATGAGTTACACGCGTACAGCCTACCTCGACATGACCGGTCGGGAAACGAGGCTACCTTTGAAACTGCGTGGCAACGGTATTGGACCCAAAGCGCAATTTTCGTTCGATACTCTCGACATCGAGAATGTGTTCATCAATTCTAAACATTCGTATGAGGTATGTGTTTTTCATAAATAAGAATATTAGTCACAAGGGCTTAACTGTTTAGTTGGTTGCTCAGGGAAAAATGTAATCAAGGCGGTGACGTCATAGACAAAACACTGTGACGTCATATACAAACCACCGACGTTACTATTTTCACGGTTACAACCGGCTAATAAGGTGACGAAGCTGTTTGTAGTGTTACGTAATTGATAGAGAAAAACTCGTACAAGGCGGATCCATAGTGCGTTAAACATCTCCGGAGGAGAGTGAAAAAAGTAGTTATCCTTGTAAAAATATAAAGGTAATTTATTTCTAGCTCTCCATGTCCCCATTTCACTGACTTATAGTTTTATACTGTGAGAGTTTCTTTGTTTAGATTGTGTTGGAGAATAAAGGAGATATTGATGCACGCTATAAATACCTTCCATCGCAAAGCAATTTCGGTCAACAGTTTGTGTTTCATCCTACTGAAGGTCACATTAAAGCTGGCGAATATCAAGCTGTACAGGTACTGTTAATGTTTTAGGTTCTCTCTATCTCGACTACCCTTCTATCTCAAACATCTCCCTATCTCGAACAGAAAGTTATAGTCCCTAAGTTACTTCTCTATCTCATCTCAAATGTCAAATGCGTGTAGTGCATCTAATTAATTTCTTTCATCTCTATTAGATCAATTTTTCGTCACCACACTTGGGTCGGTTTCTCGAATGTTTCACATGGGAAATTGAAGGGTCGGCACAGAAACTTCAGTTTTGCGCAAGGTAAGAAAGTCACGAGAACCAGGAGAAGGAATATTACGCATCTCTGGACTACCTTTTCTGATTTCTATTCCTGGTTAGCTTAAGCTTCCGCATTGTGTGTACAAAATTTTCATCGTTCATGTTATAGAGGAACAGTGATCGGTCCAACATTCAACTTCGACGTGAAGCAAATCAAATTTGGTACTATTTCTTACGG
>JAUEKX010412748.1:0-17261 GCA_031834005.1 Dendronotus venustus
CTGAATAATCCACTGGAGAGGTGTGAATCACTGGTTCATCATCATCATGGTTGTCTTGCAGCTCAGCTACGCCTACCGCCTCAATAAGTTCAACGGGTACTGGCTGAACAACAACAGGCTCAACATCTGCATTATCTTCACTCTCATACTCCCAATCCGTGGAGGCATCACTTTTATCTTCTAACTCAATATCTGAGTCAATATCATCATCAAAAAGGACATCAAGAATTTCGTTCATATCATTGTAAACCTTTTTGGGACCTACCATTTTCAAAATACACTGCTCCCTCAAGAAAAAAGGTTTTCACAAACGGTTTGAAGTGGGTAACGGGAAATTTTATCTAGAAGTAATAAATCAAAACAACCGTGGGCGGGCGTGCAAAAAAGGCGTCCACAAACACCCTCGAGTGGATGAGCCACCCTACGGATCATGCGTTGTCTACGGTCGAAATTTATGAGCCGTACTACGGGTCATGCGTCGCGAAAGGGTTAAGTAAAAATAGGAAAAATGCCCAAAAATGGTCTTTTTCATCAAAATTTAGGTAAAATTTGACCAAATTTACCCATAAATTCTTTGTTTTTTGTTTTTTTATTTAAATATAATTAACTTCTGTTTTAATCCTTTCATAAAGTAAGTAATTTCCATGCAATTTTAATGCAACTCTATGTCAACTGAAGTTGTTGAATAAATTATTTCTGATTTTTTAGTCCATTATTTGGCCTTTTAGGGTCCTAAAGCCATATATATATTAATATATTTTTTTAAATAATTTTTTACTAGAGGTGTCTATATATCCAAAATACATTTATATCTTAAAAAAATAGCACTTATGGCATTTTTGGTGTTAAATTCTGTTGAATTATGCTTTTTTCCCTAAAAAAAAAAGACATTTAGGCCTAAAATCCACCATTTTGAAATATTTTCTTAATATTATTCTTTCTAATTTCAAAGTATAATTATCTAGAATTATTATTGAAAGTAAAAATTTTTACAGAATTTAAAAAACTTAAGTATAACTAAAGTTATTTAAGTTTAATGTAGCATTGGTAGTGAAAAACCCTCAAAATGAGTTCCAATTCCAGCCTGAAACAGATGTGAGATAGGAGTTTTGAACTACAGCTGAAAATTTTTTTTATATTGAAAATTGCAAAGTAAGAAGTGAGAACTTGAAGCCATGTCTAAAATAGTTTTCTTTTTTTGTGTGTGTTTATATCATTCATGAACATCGTCCTCCCAAGTTAAAAAATTACAATTTTCATGCCAGAGTTCCCTTGAATTAAATAAGTAAGCTCAAAAGATTGTTTTTAGATGACAAAATACATACCCAATCTAGGTTGAGAAATATAATCTCTGACTACTGCATGATTGTGTTGTTTAGAAGCTTCAATATCATTTAAGTCCATGAGATCACCAGTTGTGGGAGCCATTTTGAAATTTGAGGTGAAGTTTGTTTGCTTTGCTCTGTTGAAGACACAAAACCGGTTACGTAATTGCTCGAGATCAAGTCGAAATTACGATTACTATTAACCAAAATAAGTCCAGCCTATGCTCTGCAGACCAGAGGCTTCTTCTAAAAATGTTCCAAAATGAAATCCCCACAAGTTAATTAGGTTTTTTATTTAATACAATGAAGAATATCCTCAGCCTGAGGTTGTAAGAAATGATTAAGATGGAGTCTTTTTTGAATATCTTATTCTGGATTATATTGTAGACTGGAATCCATCTGAACTTTCTTCGTCCACAACTGTAATTAGAGGTAACAATCGTTTTAGATTGTTAAAAACGATCAAAATAACAATCGTTTTAGCGAGGAAGGTGGGGAGCGAAATAAATATACAGTGTGCGCTCGATAAGTGAAATCCCAGGTAAGTGTCTCATTTTAAGTAAAATCAATTTTTCTATCCGGACAATTCAATTTGCTTTAACAAATTCCTCTTGTTTGAGTCGGATAATAAATGATAAGTGGAACATTCGGTCTCATAGAAATAAGAGATAAGTTGAACCACTTCCGATGAAAATATATTTATTAACAAAAGTAGAACAATAACCGGATCTGGACCGGACTCGAACCCATGAAAAAACTAGACCCATGTAAATTCAAGACCATATTTCTATTATTAGAATTTTGAAAAATATGCTCTATTTGGTATTTGGTACCTGACTTAATTAAAGGACGCTGATTTCGAATCTAAGGTTTATGTTTAGAAATTCGAAACTTAAATAAATCTTTTAAGTATTTTCAGTCCCAAAAGTAAAAAATGCTCTATGAGATGAAATTTGGTACCTAACCTAGTTTCATTTCAAACAGAACATTTTCTATTTTGGAACTAAAAATACCTTAAAGAAGTATTAAAAATTCCATGCTAGATGAAACATTTTTCTAAATTTCTAAAAATGGAAATATGGTCCTGAATTTACACATTATAAATATATGGGTCAGGTTTTGACCAAGGTCCTCGGTCCGGTTTTTCATAGATCAGGTTTAAGAACGGCCGAATGATTTTAATCAAAACATTTTTTTTTCGAATATTCTGGCGACGAAACGTTCGATTGCTATCAATTAATTAAAAAATAAAAACTATATCTGCAGTCATATTTCAAAAATGGCAACATTAGGACTCGACAATTGGAAATTTCTTTCGGTGCCATAGAGGTTCCACTTATCGAACGTATACTACAGTCAACATTTGACATTTATCGAAATCGTAGTAAATTACATACTTATTTTATGTTTTATAAATCCAATTTTTCGGCAAAAGTTTTAATAGCTAACTTCTTTTGACTGCCAAACAACAACACAAATTATTATTTAGAGCGAAAGACCAAATAATTGGTTGAGCTAGATAGTGAAAGTTCGAGATAACCAACGTTTTTTAGCCTAGAGTTACTTGAAAAGTTCAAAGAACCGAATCAATAGTTCGAGAGAGCGAAAGCGAGTATTCGAAATAACGAGAGATAAATTTGTCTTCATTATGAAGGCTTATAAGGTTTTATATACAGAGGGATAGAGTATATATCCCTTGAAATGTTTTATTGTTTTTTAAACAAATTCTTGTTGTTTTTAAGTAGTAAACATAAATGAAAGAAAAGAAGAGACACGAATAATATTGGTAGAAAACCCATTTAGTTTCTTCAATGGAGTTTTTTTGAGAATTCAAAAAACGTGGAAATCTTCAATATTTTTTGAGAAAAGGCTGTTGGCTCAATTTGCCAAAAATATTAATAAGAAATTAATTTGGTTGCTAATTAAAATGCTGAAAACCATATAATAATATTTTATTAGAAATAAATTTTAAAGAGCCATATAAACAACCTAAGAAACAAAATAGACTCAATGATTTTAACGTAGATTATATATCATACGTTCATTAAAATAGATTGTTGTGTAATGTAATAATGATTTTTATATAATTGGTTACAGCCAGTATTACAATTTACATAACCTACCAATTAATTTGTTGGCGCGTATCACATACTAATCAACCCATTAAAATAGTACTTGATTAATGCCCTATGACGTCAGAAAACTCAAGAAAGATCAATATCGACACCGTTGTAATAAATGATCTCTTACATGTAGCAGCATGAAGCAAGCTTTTTTACCTCATCTGTCTTATAAACAAAAAATCATCATCATCATTTGGTAGTCATGAGGAGATAATCACAAGTATTAAGTGTTACATAGTTGCTATCATGAAACCATCACTAACATTTTTATTATAGAAGTAACCAATAGAAGTGTTTTGAAAATTTGAAAAAATCTATTCGGCCAATGTCAGGAAGCTCAAATTAAACACGATGATAGGAGGCTGAATAAATTTAAAGAGTAGCTTTCAAGAGCTACTTCTATAATTTCTTCTATGGCTCGAGTAGGACACATCAAAGTTTTTCAAGGAAGCCGGGAGAGGAGGAGGAAAAGTCAAATTTTAAGAAGGTTAAATTTCATAGGTATAGGTATATTTTTGCGATATTGGTATTTTTCATTAAAATAGTATCTTATTATTTCATGCAAGTAATGATCGATTCGTAAAAATGCATATCAAAATTATTAAGTTTTTGAAATTCGTTCGTACAATTTATTCTTTTAAAGATAATTAAAGCATTACACAATTTTTCTGCTCGAAAATCTGTTTCTGTATTAAAGTAATCAAAAGAAAGCTAAGTAAGTCAATGCAATGCATAAGGGGCCGAAAAAATATGTCTGAGTCTATAATTTCTCAAAATTAATTAATAAATCTAAATCCAAATGTCAAAACAGTATAGACACAAAGACATCACCACACCTACAGCAAAGATTTCTTCCACATAATTGACAAGAAAGGTCAAGAAAAAGGTTTTCTTGTTCGCACAATTTTGTTTATATGGTATATATATATATATATATATATATATATTGTAGTGTATGAAATTACTGTATTAATCAGCATCAATTGCATGGATAATATTAATCTTTTGAACAGAAAAATCGCCACAGAATCGAGCAATATTTAGTCTGTTGTACCAGGGTCATTTTTTGCGGCGATATTCAAATTTTAAATGAGGATAGGAAGAGATAGAAACGCTACTGTACAGAGTATTTAACATAATAAATGTTAATGGGAAATCAATTGCTTGTTATAATTTTATATACGTCATACAGTATATAAGGTATCACCCACAATGAAATGTTAATAGTCTTTGCTATCAAGAGGAACCGAAATCGAATTAAGAGCTCTTTTGAGAAAGCTTTTGCGAAAGAATGTTATGAACATTAATGATGCTAGTACCAGATACGTATTTACTTGATTATACGTATTTTTATAAGCATAACCTTTAGAGGAACAGAATAGCATTTTGAGTGGTTAACAATAATTCTTTGGGTGGAACAATAAATTTTTAAGAATATTCTTTCCGCACATGTTTGCAAAAATTCAACTTTGTTCCATGTTTGCAACAATTCAAAAATTAACTGAATAAACCGAATCGTCGTGTTAGAAAAAATTCACTCAATTCAATACAAATCATGTCATGTACATACAAATATTATATTTAATAGTGTTATTGTTAATCTAAACTTAATGAATAATTATGCATATAACATATTATATAATCACGTTTATGTATGATATTATATTCAACCGACATTATAGCAAGAATAACACCAAGTAATAACTTCCTCAAGCCACGCCAAGCAGGCAATTATAAAGCACGCAATTCACACAGATAATATTATCAATACAATAACAGTAAACAACAACAATAACTTCGCTACAAGAACATCAGAACAGAAAGTTTATCACACAATTAAACTGAAATCATACAATTAAAAGTAATTTTGTAAAATTGTAAATTAGTTTCTATTTACCCTACACTTTGCTTTATAAGAAACCAGCTTGTAAAACACTTCATAGGCTCATTACCAAAAATTGGAAGACTATAGAGGAACTCTGAATTCTAGAAACTTTAGAGTCTAAATTAAACGTTAATTTTTAAGAATAATTAGGTCCGAATTAGAAGTAAAAATCAACATTGCAACTTTTTTTCCAAAGTTTTTCACCCATTTAGGAAAATTTTAGAAACATTTCTGGCTCGTTGCTTGCTGCCATTAAAAATGAGAAGTTTGTAATTTCTTTGAGCTGTAAAAAGAAGAAGGCTGTAAAAGAATTGTTTGAAGTCATTGATCACAACTTCTTCAATAAGAAGGGTTACTAATTAACAAATTTTCCTATTTGATTTGTTTATCGTACATAAAAGGTGTTACATATTATGTAATACGTAAAAAGGATTTATAAATACATTTTGTTCCTGTTATATTCCCGTTTTTTCGAGGTTTTTGCAACAATGTTTACAGTTTTATTATTGATAAAACTGAGTTGCGTATTTTTTAAATTTTATGCATTTTTTTCTGATCAGTAATAAAATCTTCTTCCAAACACCCTTTTGTGTTATATTTATTATATTTTATTAATATCAAGTTAGACTATTAGGATATTCTTAGGTCCAGAAATATTTCGAACTGATCAAATTTTCTTCCTCATCTGCTCTCGTCCCTTTCTTTTTATTAACTAATAAATGTGTGTACACATGCTTATTTGTATCGTAGTTAAAAAAAATTTACAACCCTCCCCCCTCCCCTTCTATTCCGGACCTAAGAGTAACGATTAATTAGGGGTAATAAATAGTAAATACATACAATATTGATAGTATCAGCAGTTATTTGATTATGGCCATTATCACCGATTAATGGTTAGATTTTAATTTCTACTATTTGTGTTGTTTTCTAAATATCTATATAAATGTGGTAATACTCAATTAATTTCTAGACAATAAGCTTATATGTTGTTCTTAAAAATAGAACATGAGTAAATAGCTATATATAATAATGTTTTGCTGCCAAGCAATTAAAAAAGCAATTAAAAGTAGTTGACACCCATTAATTTTTAAATTTTTTTAAATCTGCACTATAATACGTGTTTAAAAAAAACTAACTTTGTAACTTTAAAAATAGCGAACAAATAACACATCTATTCTGAATATATATATTATATTATATAATATTCGTGCATTTTATGAGAATACTGCTACTCAATCGTACAAGAGTAATAAAGAAAGTATATAATTTAGTTATTTAATTAATCTTTAAATTTTATTTCGAATACTTTTGTGTAGCAAACATTTATGACACATTCTTTTATACATATCAGTATTTATTTATGTTCTTAAAGTAATACGTAAGGGTTAATAATTGCTCTGGTTCTACCCCCTGTAACATGTATGGGCGTTATGATCGTTTGAAGATAATTTAACTATAAGAAAACAATTATAATAATTGACAACAAGCTTTGTTTTGAAATATATAGAGAGAATATTAAAGAAATTAATTATGACCTATTAACATCCATCATAAACAACCTTATTTACAAAAAATAAACAAAATTCAGGAAAAAACAACATAATAAATAAACAAAAAAAACGATATTCAAACATTAACAACACAACAAGTAAAGGGACGACCATAACGATCACAACAACCTTTATTCTTGCAATTTGGGAAATGTTGTTGGGTGATACCATATGGACAATTGTTTGTATAGTGATTATTATTTTCTTCTCGTGTAGTATATTGTTCTTCACCGCTGGAAACATCATCGTCGTCGTTATGGTAACCACTATCATCTTGATCGCCATAGTAATAACGGCTTGCTCGTTTATCGACAGTCACTGTTCTCATACACTCATTACAACCAGCTGAACAATCACTCCATTGGTCGTTACAATCTCTAACGTTTTTCAATGATTGGCGTTGATGATGTAAAACAGATGCACCGGGAGATAGTCGACTACTTTTATTGTTAGAGTTCTTTCCACTTACCAAGATAGGGTTTCCTTCAGGATCACGAGTGACCAACACACCGCAATCACTACAGAATATCTCCTCAATCTTAGCGCCCATTTCATGAACAGTCTCGTACACATTGTCAATGTATACTTTTAAGAATGTTCTTCTGGTCGGGATGATGTGCAGTTGTTTAGAATGCTTCAACGAGAGTTGGATTTCTGTTCCATTCTTTGAAAATATAGTGAAATAACAAAAGTTCTCTTCTTCATACATAGGCTGTGAACGGAGCAAATCCATGTAGAAATATTTCATTTCATCAAATTTATCTTTAACGAAGATATTGTACCTCAAAACTGACGAGCCATGATGACACACGGATGGTGACATCAATGGATACTCTTCAGAAAGTTCATAATATGGTTGCTTAGCTACTACTTTTTGTCTTTCCATGTCGAAGGTCTGGAATGTGTGATGAAATTTCCAAGGTTTGTTGAAAAAAAGTCGACGGATTTTATGGACCTCGTTCCCAACAAGCTCCTCTCTTAAGATAAAGTTGACACTTAGGCTTTGTGTTGGTGTTTTATTGGAAATATTTTCATCTTCGAAACACCTTGGAATACTGTGGTGATGTTTGGAGAGTTTTTGACTATTGCTTTTCTGACACGATTCTATACATACGGACTCTTTCCATACAGGAGATGGTGTTGTGATACGACTGTAGATATTTCGTAGGTAATCCTCTTCGGTTCTGTTGCCAGGTAAGATGACTAGACTACAGCATGGTGTATCATCCTATAAAGAAATAAGATAGAAAACCTTTAACGGATTGAAAGCTGTCAAACTACTTAAAACGTCAATCGAAGATACGGTTTAAGAGGCGGACATGTTAGAGGAAATTGTACATTATAGACAAGTAATGTAATGTACATACTTCTTTCCGAGGCATTTTCAGTAAGTTATCGATTTAAGTTAATAGAACGTGACCGCTCTCGTCCTGCACAAAACTTCGAATATTTAAAAGATCAGAGGAAGATGATATATGAATGCAATATGAAGTGAACAGGGATTACGTGTGGTTTTTGTTTATCCATGCACATTATCCTCCATCAGAAAAGTGGGCGATCATCACAAGTGATGGTTTCCTTATTTACCAGACAATCCCTACCGAAATTCTTTTGACATCATTTCCTTCTACGTCAAGTTGAACAAACGTAAAACTCAAGTACAAAAACATCTTATCTCAAGTACACGGAATACTTTGTACAACCTGTACCTCATTTTGAACCGTTCCAATGAACGTCAAATAGCTTTCCTTAAGTACCGAGAGATATCTATCTGCCAAATACGATTACTTAAAAATCCACAATATTTATTTTTCCACACCTAACCTCCTATACAATTTGGAGATTTAATGTAAAAACATTCAGAAATTTATGTATAGTTAAAAATACCTCGAAAAACTGATCGCTTGAGTCAGAATCATAAAGAAAACTTGACTCTTTCTTCATTTTGTAAACGTACGCAAGATACCGTTGCAAATCAGCAAGTCCGCCTTCCTCTTCCAACACTTAAGTATATTTGATCGATAATATAAAATGTTATGTCGCTTTTGATGCGATACCGAATTGATGATGCTATATATAATTGCTGTTCAATAAATCATTTTAATGACACAGTTAGCAAACTATTGTTCAATATCGTTGCTTGACTGATTTTTTTCTCATGTCTGTTTTGGTTTAGTGTGTAATTCAAAACAGCAAACTTTTATAAATAAGTAATCCTTCCGTTTGTTCAAAATCTTAAAAAAATTAAAACAGGCATCATTGAAGAGTGGCACAGTCCTTTTTATCATACTGTGTTTTATTTGTACATTACTATTATACAAACATAATAAACGCCATGCGAAATTACGTTCAAAAGAATTTTTCTATCTAATTGAGTTATAATTTGTACTACTTAATGGCCACCTATGTACAATTAGAACAAAGAGATTGTAAATCTATAGGTTAAGCTGGTACATACGCCAATGAATTTGATAGACTTTGTCTTTCTGCAAAACAACACAAACATGCTTTGAACAGAAATTTCTTTTAAATAAACTTGCTGATTAATAGTTACTGAACAAATGTACTGAGGGGACATTAATCATCTGGCATGCGTCATTCCCCATTTTTAATCATCAACAGAAAACTTTCAGGAATTTGCCAAAGAGAATGTTATTAATGTGGTAATTGAGGTATTTTAACCCGTCTATTAGAGCGATCACTACTTTGTGTGCAAACTATTCATTAATTAAGTATTTCAAAAATTGTTGTACACTTTTAACATAAAAAAACATCCACTATCTTTCTCTTCATGAGTTTAAAGCAAAGTTAAGCAAGATAGAAATGAGAGCCATCTTAAGCAATAGAATATATAATCTCTTCTTAACGTCAAAGCTTTCTAAACCCTCCCATGTTATTTATTTATAATAGAAAGATCAACTTAATAGGAGATCTACCGCTCTAACTTGTATAACAGCAATGATTGCATCATTTGTATTTTGTTGGCATTTGAATGTGAATTTTGTTACAATCTTGGAGTCGATCATAAAATTGTTATTGTTATCAATTACAAATCATTGTAGTTTGATGTCCATATAAAAACGGTAATAGATAAAAATTACATCTCCATTTTGACACCCAATTAAAAAGTTAAATTAAAACTCTCCCATTACTCAATATAAAGACATTATATCGTTACAATTTGTTGAAAGTCTTAAAAATAAAATTTTATAGCGATTGTGTAGAAATGGCAACAAATGGTATTATTTGATTTCATTAAGTTTGCAATTTTGTTTAAATGAACTAAAAATTCTATGAAAAATGTTCAAGGTCATCGGAAATATGTTAACGTTCAATAATCCTTCACATTATGCAAACCAATATCCTTTACAGGTTCAGGAAAACTAAGGAGCAACGAAAATTCTCGTTAACATTAATGCACAAAGAAAAAGGAGGAAACCTACAGTGTAAGACAACATATGTTGTTGCATCAGTTGAAACTGTTGTGGCATGATCACAAACGCTAAATATCCGCTAAAGTAAGCTGGATTCGTGAAATAATCGAGTATGAAAGCGTAAAATTCCAAATTTCAAAAAGAAACAAACTTCATTGACAAAAACTGCAACGTATGTGGAATGCTTACATCGGATTAATCCATTATCATAAAAATGTAATGTATATTATTATCACTATTTGTTTGTAATTATTTGTTCACGTCATTTTAAGTAGGTTATTTTAGTACTGAAAATCTATTGACGTAACACAAACTTTCTTTGATACGATAAATAAAAAATAGTGGAACCTTTTCTATAATATAAAAAGACTCTTTAAACAACAACATTTGAGAAAGGTGAGGACTTGCCAATACAAACAAAATATGATATTCACAACGGAAAGTATGAATCTATGCGAGAATTTCATGTTGAAATATTTATGGTGGGAGAAGGTTAAGATAAAACGTTAAAACAGTCTCCTTAGTAATAAGCGATTACTAATACAACGAAATAAATACCTCAAAATAATGATTAGCAACCATTTAGTTTCATTCAAGTTTCATTTAGTTCAACCATTCAGTGTATGTTATTATAATTCACTTGGTATGTTAAGTAAATATTCTTAAATGGTTAAGAAAGATATGATGTTAATATTATAGGTAATTTTTTTATCATAAAATTGCCAGTGAAAGCTCTCTTCATTATGAATAAAAAGTAAGAAACTTCAAGTTAAAATATAACATCGAGTTACATATAAAAAATAAAAATGCCTTAAATAAAAAAATAAAAAATGATACTTGAAGAAAGAAAAAATTAAGTACTGGGATCTATGGTCACCTCATGAAATAAGTTATTTTTCATTAACTCCCGAATTCAGCCGGAAGAGAAAGAAAAGCAATATAGCAAGAATAGATGACACTAATTATACCAAAACACCACAAGAAAAGACGGAGGGCTTTCATATTCATTTCGTCTGCATTTTCTTTAATTTACTAAAATGACTTCCTTTTATTTACACCAAAACAATTTTTTCGAGACTTTGTTTTGTTGCAGAATAATTACTAAAAGCAAAAAGCAAAACTTAATAAAAACAAAAACAACAACTTTAGTTAGTAGAAAACAACCAAAGGAGGATGGAAAAACGATCAAGGTTAAACAAAAGTTTAACTGTATAGTATACAGAGGTCACCTGATTAAAATACTACACTAATTGAAATGTAACAAGGGGTCAACGAGAAAAGGGGCAGATTAACATTTATCACTCAATTACAAAGAATGAAATTATGAAAACGAACCAAATTGTTATAAATGGTCAAGTAGAAAAGAAAAGAGAGAAGAGGTAATATGTAAGGGTTATGAAAACATAAAATTACTTATATTACTTATATCATTAAAAATAGATTTTTCATACATTAAGGAAACGACATTTCGCAATAAATTACAATATAATTTTTTATAGCTGCTTAAATTTCGAAAGATGAGCCTGTAAATGGGTTAATGAGATTTTTAATAGAGGTACTTTATTATATAGTGATCACGATTCATCACTTATCACTGAAACGAGGCTGCAATTAAATTAAATTCAGGAAACGGAAATCTATCAATTCATGTACCCATTTGTAAAAAGGAAATCAAATATTGAAATTGTCTGTCTTTGGTTTCACATCGCACAATTATTCTATCGAGTCCCAAACAATTTAAAGAATGTGTTGTCGGCATTTCTTTTTATAAAAGAAGCGGAAACGAAGAGAAAACAGACGAGATGAGAGAACATGCAAATTCCAGTTTAAACAATCATAATCCCGTTTTTCTTAATTATTTTTGCATAAACTCGTCCTACTCACCTTCGTCACTTTCGTCACTGTTCCTTTTTATTTATCAATTCCTTCAGTTCCTTTGAGCTAAATAGAAATCAGTAAATTCCGTAACAGCAGCCATGATGTATTTGTTGTCACTCCACTGGCTCTTCTCCACAAACTCCGAAAATCTTTCCAAGAAATCCTGACAATAAAAAAGGAAAATAAAATTATGCGATGTGGTAAAACACTGCGTTAGATAAAATATGTCAAAGAGAAAAAAACAAACAACTGGAACAGCATTATGAAAATAATAGCATGTCAGTTTGACATGACATCAATCAAACTTTTTCTTCTAATTATAGGTCCTTAGTGTTTTTTATTTTGGTGGTTATTTTGAAAATCAACGTTTTCATTATTATTAGAAAAAAAATTTTTGTTTTTGCCAATCTTTCTTTACAAACACTCATACCTTCATATACAATTGATCCTTTTCTTTTGACGATTCCAACAAATAATCCTACAATAATAAAGAATAAAGTTCATCACAAACAAATAAAATGCATTTTAAGTCAAAATATTAAGGCAAAACAATGTTAGATAAAATCGAAAAATCTCATCATTTTAATCTCATGAATACTAGTTAAAAGTTAAAAGCTTCGTTCTAGATCTTTATTCAGTGTAATATTGTTCCTTAATTTGAATTTCTTGAGATATTTTAGTGTACTAATTTTTGGATGAATTAAACTTTTTCATGTATTTTTCGCGAAATAAAATCTCCGGGAAAATTAACTTTACTCTCGAGTAGCAAATAATCGCTTCTACCCACTGGAGTGCAAAATACCCGAACTTTTGACTAGCAGATTACTTGCTAGTCCTCTCCATTCAAACACAGCTCCATAAAACATCGTATAGAACATAAAAACGTAAACGTAAAGAATTATTTACGAATTTGACCCCTGATACACCTATAATCATGCATGCATTAATGTAGAATATTACCTTGAAGGTTGAGTACAGTAGATGATGTAAGGATGCCAAGAGAATCAGATTATAAGACGATACACTGAAGCTGTATTTGTTTTCATCCACTGTGCAACATATTCTTCCTCTTCCACCATTAACATGTTCGATGAGAATATTTGCTCTATCACTACATGTCATATTACATGTCGGGAAGATCAAATCAAGTGGTGTCCTTTTGTTTGATTCGTTAAACTTGTGTATATTGAAATCGATAATAAATTTTGACAATTTATCAAATGTTCCAAAAAAACAAATAGAAGATTTGTTAGGTTCGTTGTATTCAAGAGAAGTTGGACCACTGGAGAATTCACATAGGTCTACAAAGGTTAATGGGAATCGTGCAATGTGCACAAATGCATACGATTCTTCTGAAGGTGAAAGTATTTGCAGAAATACGTTACATTGCAATGGCATATACGTAACGAAATCCTGAGCTATTACAAAATGATAAGAGTCTGATTTTGAGGGATGAATTTCTTTTAGTTGGAAGGATTCACAACGTTGCTCTAATCTGCAACAACGTGCATTGAACGACATGTGGTATTGCATGTGTAGCAAACACGAGGAAGGAATAGTGAATGGCGTGTTGTTGGTGATACCAATTGAAAGTAAAACATTTTTAACACTTCCTTGTCGTAAGATTTTTACATCTGATGAAATAGTCAATAAACTTGGTTCCGATTTTAACATTTGAACTAAAGCTCCCTTTACACTCGAGTCCAACAATGCTTGGTTTAAATCCAACGACGTTTTCTTGAGCTGGCCAAATTGTTTATGGATCTCAGCATAGTTCTCCATTAGCGTCACAAAGCTGGATCGTTGCTTGATAAGAGTGAATGATGAACTTATCTGTTGTTTTTTTAAACAAAGGGTGAAAATCTTTCCAGATGTATTGCAACAAACAAGTTTAGTCGGATTTGTCTTTATGACAAGCATCTGATTCACATAAGGAATATTGTAAACATTCATCAATAGAAATTGCAAGTCTATAATTGTTTTTGAAATGCCCTTACCATTATCCAAAGTGTCTAGTTTACATTCAGCTTTAAAGATGGATATTTGCTGTTGCGAAGCAATCATAACTTTATCATCAACACTCCTACAACAAATAACATCATGTTTCAACTGACTGCTGTAAAATTGAACTGTCGAGGTTTTCAGATGATAGCAAGCAGTAATAACTTTCCCCTTTTTACCAACAAAACCTAGACAATGCGGAGAGATATCACGATATTCTGATGCTAACGTTTTGGTTCTTTGTTTGTTGTCTACTGCCAACACGTTTTCTTTGGAAGATGTTTCTGTGACACCTTGCAAAGTTATCGGAATGACAGACACTAGTTGCTGTTTTAAATCACACAGCAAGTTTGAGTGGTTTAGTGGATCTTTGGTAGTTGAATTGACACGAAAGACAGGACCATCTGAGGTGCCTACTATTACGCTGGAATACATCGAATCAGCCAACAACTTTCTGTGGAGTATTGAATCATATTGCAGAATGGTTTCTCCAGACAATGTAGATGGCATTACAAATGTTTGTTGCTTATAAAAGGTTACCACTTTCCCCTCCACTTGTTCCATCTTGTAAGTAACCAAACAACACATACCCTCTCTCATCACAGTTGCAAACACAAAGGCTCCTGTGGTTTCTATGTGAATAGCTCCAGGAATCGTAAAATGGAAGTTCTTTTTGACATTTAGATGAGTTCGATCTTCGTTGCGGTAGTCGAGCGTTAGAAGTTGAGGAAATATATCTTCATCAATGTCCACATCCATTTCACATTTTTGGTTCCGAGTGGTGCTATAACTATTTGAAATAACGAAAATTAGAACCAGAAAGGATAATAATAGAAAATAAAAAATTAGTATACGAGGAATTGTGTTTCATGATATTCTAAGATAATTATTTTATGCAGCCTGATCTCGTTTTCGAAATGTTCGTGAAACCTAATCCCTTGAGACATCTCTGCTATATAACTCGTTCGAGATTATTCATAATATTATATTTGCATTACTCAATTTTTACAGAAAACAACGTGGTTGTATAGAAAATATGGAAATAAATTGTAACTGTTGTTGAACAAAAATTAGTAGCATCTAATCTTTCATTGAAATATCGATTATTTAATGAAATCTCAGGTTATTCAAATATTTTTTGGTATTGAGCCTTAAGATTGATAAAAGGTAGTTTAGAGGAGCGGAGACTTTGGGCGTTACAAAGATTTGACCTCATCAGGTTCATAAATTTCAATTGAAGGCTAAGCTCTTAGTAACCAAGGCGCCTAGTCTTTATTAAGAACTTAACTTTTGAAAATAAGGTTTTGAAAATGATAACTAGTGTTGCTGCAACAGTTTGAATGTGATGTAACAAAATAATAATAGATGTAATTTCGATAAAATTCAATTCAATTTAATGCTGAATAAAATGAAGGAGGTAGTTCAGTTGATATAAAACTTTATTTATATTGTAATATATTAAACATGTTGAAAGTCTTTGTATTACATATAATCGTGAGCATCATTTTATATCAAGTATAAAATAGTCTCGATAGGTAAAAGATACATGGAAACCAGAGGTTTTCGGTAGAACAAAATTTCAGCGAAAATGTTCGCTGAATATTTGTCCACTCATTCAAAGGTTCAACAAAATATTTTTCAGTTGAAATTGTTCGTTATTTGTATTTTTAAATATTTTTGGGTTGCGATTCCGCAATAAAATGTCAATTTAGAAGTTTTTAATGTAATTTCTGTTAAAATAATTTAAATTGTTTATATTTCGGTAAAAAATCTAAATATTACATAAAATTTAATCTATACAAATTACATCTATATCTATATCTTGATCATCAAAAAGGCTTTTTACCAATTGTATTTTTTAAATTTTATTTTCCTACACTTATCTTTTGTTAAAATAACTTAATAACTTCGGTATACATTAAAATCTTTGTTCTATAAGGTTTTAGCAGTAAGTGTTTGGATTTTACTGGCTTAATATCTAATATTATATATTTACAAAAATATTATCATGTTTGTTTTTATATTTTGTTTATATAATCCGTTTCTTCAACTGTGTTTTTTATTTAGACTTTACGTACACCAAGTATGCATAGGGCCTTAACAAAATAATCAAGCTCTAGGTAAAACCCCACATAGAAAATAGAAACCCCACATGGGATTTACTCAGAATTTTATGCTGGTTTCATTGGTAAAACTTTCAAGTTGCGGTGATCAAGACATCCTTGCGGCGAAACAAAAGAAAAATAATCATTACCCGTTTTGAACACAGTTTTGAACACATTTATTACCCGTTTGGGAAATTGTTTCCGTATAGGGAAATAATTGCCGTTTAGATCTTATGTTCCGAGATGTATACTAAGCTAATGAAATAAAAGAATTTACCATTCCATCAGTTCTGTAATAGAAACGGTGTGAATGTTACTGCCATCTTCCAAAACTATAAGAACATCTAAAGATTGGTTATGGTCAAAACAAATCATATTTGCTTCAAATTGAATGGAGAAAGCAGGTGGTAGCTCAGCTAGTGAGTTTTTCCTAAGCAAAATTGTTTCTTGAATCGAGGTTGATTGATGATTATGCATTTCATCATGGTCATGAATATAATCATCCAACTGAATCAAATTAATACTTTTGTTTAATCCAAAAATTATATATTCAGATCCATTGAAAGCTAGCTTTTTTAATTGAATATGATTATTGTCTGATATGTTCTGTCTTCTTTTAAATATATATTTTACTTTGTATTCCATCTAAAAACAAAAATTATACATAAAAACAAAGTAAGCGCAATTGAAGTAATATATCCACATGATATATTACGACCTAAGGCAAGTTAAAAGCCATATAATTTTGCAAATCCCTTCATAAAGATTAATTTACTTTGAAAATAAAAATTTTCTTTATCGCACTGACAACCTCATCATCCACGGTGTAGAAGAATTTACTGATAATCCTGAAAAGAAACACAAAGATTTCGTCTCCACACTCAGTGCTGTGGTAAATTCGCGTATCGATATCAATCATGTATCAAGAATCGGGATCCCAAGTAAAGGAAAGACCCGTCC
>JAUEKX010412859.1:5502-30903 GCA_031834005.1 Dendronotus venustus
CTTCTCGGGATTTTTTGCACTTACACATGTGTCGCCGACCCTTTAGATGTGGTGACTAGTGAATATATTGAATTGTATATAGTACAGTGATGAAGTTAAGGAATAAATTATGCGGAATGTGAGAGGTGGGGGAGACCATACATTATATAGAGAGTATTCTATTTAGGTACACAAGAAAATATTTTAAAATTTGGCGAAAAGAAAAGACAAAAATATTAGGGATAATTTATCCTTTGTATATTTAGACAAAAAAATTTTGCTTAACAAATATTATATATTTATTTACATTCAAGTTCTTTCATTTTCACTCTACTTTGTGAAAAAAAGAAAAACAAAATCAAAAAAATAACCACAAAAAATTAAGCTTGATTTATTTGTTGAAGTGCTCTTCAGGAAAATAAACGACCGAATAAAAAGAAGAAGAAATACCTATCCGTACCAGCAGACAAGAGGGAAAAAAATCGTAAAAAAATAGGAAGAATGAAAGATGCTAAAAATCAAAGTTTGAAGAAAAAGCAATCAAAAGTATTTCATTATCAAGAACAGTTTTCAATGTATTAAAAGCGTATCAACAGTCAAAGCTACCATTAACAATCTTTTTATAAAACAAGGAAATTTAAACACAAGAGAAATTCACCTAAACTCATTATATAAATATTTATCTAATGGTACTGCTTATTTTCTTACTCACAACATGACCTTTATGGATTTCACAGATGTCATATTGACGTTCCAAAAACGATTATTTTTTATTATTTTTTAACAACTTAATTATCTTTTACTAAAAATCTACGATGCAAAAATAAAAAAAAAGAAGACAAAATTGAGGCTAATAATTTTTACTTATATTTCTTAATAAATTATTGTAATGTTTATCAAAAAATAAAACAGGCAAATTGTTTCTTAGTTTAATTTGATTTAAAGAAACTAATGAATGCAAATTTGACGAGTTTGACGTTTTTTGACGGGCAATCCATAAAAAAAATTCTTTCTTTTAAAAAGGTAGGAGTACTACTACTTAGATAAGATGACATCAACTCAAGTCCACATACACAGCTCCTTTTTAGAAATTCATGCTCCTGCGTTTCAACTTCTTAGCAATTTCAGCTTCACCGTTCAGTTTCGGGCGACGAGGTGTGGAGCTTGCGGTAAACGATCCGGATGAGCGCCGCTGCGGTGACTGTGAAGAATCAAAATCCATACTATCATCTTCTTCATCACAACGTTCAAGAGTCCGATAGCTGAGGTCCGGATTAGAAGCTCGCCATATCAACTGTTCTTTTTCCATGGAGAGCCGGGACACCTTCTTGCTTTCATTCTCGAACTTTTCCATGAGACTTTCACGCTCGACGGATAGTTGCCTGAGTGAACAAAAAAATAATAACGTAAACATAAATATGCGTTTGAATTCTCAATGTAGTTATACTGTTTCTTTGCTATTGTACTTGAGGCCAGACTCTCATAAAAACATAGTCTACAATATACTTCCGTTAAGTGGAACTTAATTGGTCCCACTTAGTAAATGTCCCAATTAACGAAGTATTTTCTTTTAGTATGGAAGTTCAACGGATCGAGAAATTCGGTCCCACTTATAACAAGGTAGCAACATACCTTTCATTCATAGATTTATGTTTGAGCATCTCAGCCATTGATTGGCTCTTTTGAACAAGTGCGTCGTATTTCGTTTCTAATTCGTAATGTTTATCCACCTAGAAAGAAAAATATAAACAGAATTTAACATCAGCAATCTTTTTTTTAGCATTCCTATAAGAGTATTATTATAAGAGTAAAATTCGGTATAGATTCATCAATTTTCGATCCGAGCAACTTTAAAGCACGTGGTTCCAGCTTTTGAAATAGCCTCGTCATATTGAAGTTGAACAGACTGAATATACAATTTAATGTACATAGCCATACTTAAATGGTTAAGAACGTAGAAGGAGGATAAATCTAACTTTAATGAGACTTTTCGTTACCACTAAAACCCCCCAATAAATGATGTTGAGAGTACAAGAGTATACAATAAATTCAAAGTAACAAGTGTAACTTGAAAAGTCAAACTAAACGAGATCGATGTTTCTTACCTTTCGCTCGAGCTCCATTGTTTTGCTTCGGAGAGCTTTCAATTCTTCATTCTTCATATCCAGAACAACATTCAAACTCTTCAACTCCTCCGGCATATTGTCATATTTATTTGTGTAAAGCTAGAGGAGAAAATGGTTGAAAGAAGTCAATGCTTGTGAAACAGCTAGCAATAAATGATGTTCGAGTTTTCTTATAAGTTCTGTACAATATTATACGTCCGTCGATTTATAAAACGAGTCGGCTCGGCTAAACTTTCTGATACGATAGCGAGTTCTTAATTTGTTTTTTCGCGAATATAATGGCTGCTGTTAAACGTTTTTCGTAAAGAAGTTGATTTTTATGGTAGATTGATTTAAATTTTGTTTTTTCTAAAATCGATTTTTTTTTTTGCCTTGAACGAACCACGAGTCGAAGTTTATTCACGACGATAAACTTACGTGTATCAAGATAAAATCCACCAAATCATTATCGAATGAAAAAAAAAACATTGAATATGCTTACAGGTGTTCCACCTGGAGAAGTAACACGTGTCGGTGATTCAGCATTGAGACGCACTTCTTTTTCTTTTTCTACAGTAAAACAAAAAAAGAAATATAAACAAATGATCCAGATAAAGCAAGAATAAATAGCCATAGCTTATCTATCATCATTTTTTACATAAATCCATAAAAAGTATTCCGTAAAATATGTTGTGTAATATTCACGTACGCGGTAGAGAAAAGAGTTACAGAAAATTACAAAGATAGAATAAGAAAATAATAACGAACCAAGAATTTGTTTTAACAAAATGTTATATTACTAGCTAAATCACTTTTCGATTTCTTTCGTCTTAGTATGGAAAAAGCCACAACACGACCTGGTTGTCTCTTGTTTACACTCTTAACGCATCCACGATTTCATTTACAAATGAATAAACGTATAAGAATTTACAAACCTTCTTTTAGCTGTTCTATGGTTTTCTTGTGTTCTTCTTTAAGTAGTCTTATCTAAAAGAAAATAAGAAAATTTCGTAACTTGCAAATTTCTAAACAGATTTTTTTTTCGCGTAAGGGTACTGCTTGAAAAAATCTTGAATTAATCTTCATTTACGGTTTTCTCAATTTGCTCAAATCGTTTTCACGCACGTCTTTTCTGTAATTCAAATTAGTAAAAAACTCAAAGAGATTGTGGTTTATGATAAAGTGTCATCTCTAATCTCTAATGCGATTATAGTAATGCGATTCTTAATATATTAATAGCAAGTACTACTATATCTTTAACACAAACCTCGTTTTCATGTTGCTGCGCGGTTTCATCTTGTTTGTCCCACGCTACAAAAATAAAATAAAATAAAAATAATACAAAATAGGCTGTAATAATAATAACGAATATTTTGGATACAGGGGAGGGGAGTTAAACCACCATACTTTAAAGAAACACCAAAAATCATATTACTTCATTTTTTGTAACATGAGTTGTTTAAGGATCCTCCTCGAATTTACATTTGCAGTTTCGAAAGTGTCGTCAGCTTCTATTGTATACAAGTCTATCGTCACTATTACTATTGTGAAAATATGAATTAATTTCTAGGCCTAACTAATTGAAGAGATTTAACATTTATTTTGATCTATTAGAGTTATGATATGACATATTTCATTTCCTCTTTCGAAAGTACATATGGAATGAAAAACTAACATTGTGTTACAAAAATTAAAAATATAGAAATTCTTAAGAAATTCCACACGGGAAAAACACGAAAGCGTCTCTAAGCAATGAACTTGAGAGCAGTAAAAACAAAAGCAAAAAGCAATTAACATTCTCTTAATGACGATGATTTATCATCAGTTCCTGTCTGGCGAAAAATAAAGTGCTGTCAGATTTTGAATGACAACTCCTTGCTGTCTATTTGTTATAAATACTGCAGATGATTGTATCGTTATAGGAGCGATTACTTGATGGTTTAAAAAACACACACATTTAAAAAATAGCAATAACATGAGTCAAAACCAAACAATGGTGTACAAAACAAACAGAATAATAGTTCTAAGGTTCCAAAAAATCTTGTAATAGCCTTAAAGTTTTGTAGTGGAAAATGCAGAGAACCAACAAGTAAACGCTCATCAAATTTGTTTCATGTAACACCTATCACCTCACTGAAAACTTGAAAAGTCAGTCAAATGATTGAACAATTCATACCTTCTTGCAATTTTAAGTCGAATTCTTTTTGTTTTTGATTGACAGCGTTATTCTTCTCAGTAATGTATTCTTCCTGGAGGCGAGACACCTCTGCCTGATGACTCAAACGTAGAGCTTCGTAATCCTTCTGTAACGTTTCACATCGACACTGCTCACACTCTATGCAAAATAAGAAAAATATTATTTTGAAAAAAATTGATTTAAAAAATCAGATTTACTAAAATTGATTTAGTAAATCATTTACTCCAAATCGAATAAGAATTTGACAATAGTTAACGGTTTTTCTAGGAACAAAAAACTCTGAACTTTTATATTTACAAACGTTGATACCCTATATGAAAATGTTACCAAAGCTTTGAAATTAAACTACAGTTGATAACCTCACAGAAAGCTATAAAGCTATAATTGGCAATATATATATAACTTCTTGCTATATCGAATGAAACTATAAAGTTTCATCATTCAAACTTTTAAAATTATATATATCCAATAATTATAAAATTACTTGATTTCGAGTGCTCTTTATTTTTTGAAGTTTTCAAAATCCTTTTCCCAAATATCTTCATGATTCCAATAATATCAAAAGCCCAACAACAGCAATATTTAAACTATATTATATATTAATATTTTTATTTCTTCACTTTTACTGTATATAAAAAGATATATCTTATTTTAATGTATATATACTATAATCCTTTATTGTGGTTCATATCGACCATTATCAATAACATAAACAAGAAGTTTATCTGGAACAAAGATTTCAATTACAAGACATTCCACACGACAACAATTACATCGTCTATAAAACCTGTCTTTATTTAAACTATCCTTTCTTCAGAGTTGTTTAAGTAAGCAAGTTTTAGAAGCTTTCTCTCTTAAAAAAAAAATATCAAAGCTCTTTCGCTCTTAACATTAACAAACATATTCTTGCAAGTTTTATATTTCATAAACAATTTCTTATAAAGCCTGTTGTGTCATGTCAACTGGACGAGCATCAAATACAAATAGAGAAAGAATAACAACAAGGGACGCGAAACGAGGAACCAATCTCTCATATCTCATATCTCGCAATATAAAAGAACAACAAAAGAAAACCAACCACTTAAAAAGCAATTTCATCACAAAAACTAATTAAGAATAATGAGTAACAAAGCTCAATTAACCACACTATTAAGTAATAAATTCGCAATACAGACAATTATATTAAAATTACTTTTAGACACCTTTACATAACTATTTTGTACAAAAATTAAATACTGCACTTCTTTTTAAAACGTTTTTTTTAATAGCTTAATAGAGTATGATTATTCGCAATGTCATCTAAAAAACTCATGCTTATATCTATAACAAGGCTTTTTTTTATATACCATCAACTTTTACTCGTACTAGTTGGATGTATACAACTTATGGTTTTTTACTTTCTTTTACTTTTTCATAATATCACACTAATTGAATTTTTTTTAAAAAAGTTTTATTCTTTGTAAAAAGTAGACCTCTATCATGTGTTAAAATAAAGCAGCTGTTTCGAAAAAAAACCCTGAATACAATATTCCAAGACATTTGTGTCACCTGACTGTCACTATTTTAAATGTTGTTTTATGTTGCTGTATAAAAAACGGGAAAAAGCAAAGCACCAATATCTTTTATTCAAATATTCCCTTCTCCACATTAACAAATTTTATAATGATATGAAAAGCTAAAGTGTTTGCCTCAAACATAAGGGATTGCTACACAATCAAGTTAAAAAATTGTTTTACTTAAAGATAAACCTTCAGTGGGCGCTAGAAGCAGTTTCAACATGAATATTTTCAAAAAATATACACGATGTTTCCATGTAATCAAATATATTATTACTAATTACTTAAGTCTAGTAATTACGTAAACACAAACAAGCTCATGAATAAAATGCTTACCCAACTTCGACTTCAGAGATGTAAGCTGAGCATGCAAAGTCGAATTCTCATTGGAAAGCTCTTCATTCTTCGACTTGTGATGTTGGTTAATGTCACATGATCTCTTTAACGATATCTCACGGTTTTCGACCTACATATGTAATGAAAGAAGGAAGTCAAATTATATTTCACCTAGTTTGTCCTTATAGTGTGATTGTTCAGCATGTTAGAGTGGTAACTTTTGATAGGGGAATTTGATTATATCATTATCAAATGGACAATCATTTGAGATCTACACTAGTCGCGTGTAAGGACAAAGCTTAATTTACAATTTGAAATACAGTCAGTCAGAAACTGAAACATAGCATACTTAAACTTCATAACATTTATAAACATTGCCAAATCAGAAAATCAAAACTGTCAAGGGATTTCATTTGTCAATCAAACACTTTCTACTAGGAACTTGTTATTATTTTCTTATCAAATCAGATTATTTAGTTTCAGTATAATCAACATTATACAACGACTAAAAGTATATTATACTATTATATACCAAAGACCTCTCAAAAAGTATTATTAAGATTTTAAGATAATAAATAACGATACCTAAAATTAGGGAGGGTCTATTTAGTCCATTTATGACGTCATCAAAACTTTAAAACTATATACTATATCTCATGAGTGGAAGTACTATAACGATGGTTGAGTCCTCACATCAGAAAAGGAATAAAATGTGGAATTTAGTTATTATATGTTTAAAATATTTCATTGCAATGTTTTATAAACCTAGGGACATTTGGGAGATATAAGCATTTTATATACCACAAAGAAGTGAGTGTGCATCACCATTTTACATGGTTTTAGGTTTTAGTCAAGTGAGCAAGGTTAGGTCTCTCAGCTAGTATTTTGCTATTCATTGAAAACCATTTACCTGAGTGACATAATACTGGATGACCATAGATAACGCCTCCAGACCAGTATTAGATTTATCAACCAAACTTTTGGCAATCTGTAACTTTTCTTCTTGGAGTTGGATTTCTTGGTTCTTTAAAGATAATTCATTTTTTAAGTCTGTAGACACTTTATTGAGCTCATTCTTCTCTTCCGTTGTAGTATTGTTATTGTTTTCAAGGGTACACTCTAGTTCTTGAATTCTATTAGTTCTCTCTTTGAGTTGATTATTCAAATTGTCTAACTCCTTTTCAAGTTCCTTTTGTTTAACTACAGACTGCTTTTGAAGATCAACGAGTTGCTTTTGGTTCTTAGAAGATTCATTCATAACAATGCCATTTTGATTTAGTTTGGTTTTTAATTTCTTGCTACTTCGCTCGATCACAACAGCTCCTGAGATTTCCCGCTGAGAATACAATTCAGATATGTTTTGATCCACATTCTTTGTTGGATAAACTGTTGCATTCGAGTTTCCCATAACAATAGAAGAGTCTTCATCTTTGGAAGCTAGAAAAAATTAAAAAAATGTTCTATGTAAAAAATTAATTTGGAAATTCATACTTAATACTGCAAAATCACCACACATCTGGAAGAACATACCAATGTGCCATCCTAATCATTCAAACTTTTAAATTGATATATATATATATACATTATGGTCAAGTTAACACAATTCTAGAGTATATACAAACAGTAAACAAAAAATATTTTTAGTTTTACCATTTTTTGCAATATAGACACTTATATCTCTTTCACTTTTCTTTTTCTTGATAATATCACAGCAGCAACAAAAAGCTTTCAATTTCTTTTTAAACTTCATAATTTAGCAAATATATACTTTTCACACATAAATACCTTCTATATAGAGTATCTTATTAAAAACTTAAATGTAATGTATTTTCCATTTTATTATATATATATATATATACATGATGATTTAAATCACAGCATGTTCATGTGAAGTTGCTAAATTATTCACCACATGCTTAAAATATTTTGTTTCCATTGGCAATAATAAAAAAAGAACATCAACAATTAATCCTTTATAGTCAATGATAACAATATAACCTCCATTGATAAACTCTTCTCCTATTTTTAATACAGTGTATATATATATATATATTGCAATGTGGAATATATATTTATTGACTGACCATTTTAATCTTTGTTTTCATCTAGAAATATTATTTTGTAGGTCACCAAATAAAATCGCAATTTAAATTACTAAAATCCTTTACTATTAACAGCTGTAAAGTATATATGACTAAAAAACCCATATTTTCTTTCTTAATAATTTTTGGTGTATTTAAATACTTTGATGATGCTATGATATTATGATGGTTTTGCTATTAATGAAAAATAATTTTCAAACATTAAAAGTAATATCACATATTGTGATACCATATAACACCCCTGATACTTCCAAATGATTGATTTGTCCTATTTTGGGATACATATACCTTTTATTTCTTAGAAAAAATAGTTTGGATACCATATTAATTCCAACATTTTCCAATATTCCTTTTCCTGTTCTCAGAAATGGAAAACAGTGGTATGTTTCGGCAGAAACTGTAAAATTGTTTTTATTTTTGGACACATCTGGAACACTTATTATCTAAAGATATTCCAATACTAAAATATGGCAAAATCTTTTATTTTAGCCTATTTTTTTTATTTATTTTTATATATTTTTTTACCTTTGTATATATATATATCTTTACATATCTCTAGATATCTAGATTTTAAGACGTTAGTCTAAGTGAGTTGGTCTTTATTTCTTTCCATCTGGAAGCAAATATAAATGAATTTTTTGCCCAAAATTACAAAGACTTGTTTAAACAATATTCATCCAAAAATTTAATATACAATTTAATTTCAAAGTCTAAAATTGTTCAGTGACAATGTATTAAAAGTAAAAACATAACATAAAAAAATGAAAGAAATCATAACAATATTGGCTATAGTATTTTTCCTGTTTTCTCAATCAAAATAATATTCTAGATAGCTATGTGTCAAGACACATACACCTTTCATCACAAGCTCCAAAAAATAAAGTTTTTCTTTATTTGTATGTGGATGCAGAAAATTCAGTTAAATTACAATCTGATTGACATCCGAGTTGACTAAGATGTTTTTTCCCACATAATTAGAAAAATAACTCTTTTAGAAAATGTTGTCTTGTGTTACAGCACATTACCACATTCACAGAAAGTAACTTTTATTGCAAAAATAGAAGAAATAAATAGTAGAGTTAGTTACTGTAGATGTGATTTTACAATACACAGTTACAGTGAGGATGAGAGGTGAGAGAGAGGATCTTAAGCATTATATAGCCCGACATTAAGAGCTAGATATAGAAATATATTATATGCATATCATATAATATATTATTTTATTATTTTATATAATACATATTTTAGTATTGGAATATCTTAAGCATATAATAAAGAGCTATAATGCTACATGTTGTTTCCCATTATTGGTGCTAGCAATCACAATAATAACTACAAGTAACAACATGTCATAAAACATTATTCCCAAGATAATTTAAATAAAAAAATTAGAGAAAAACTTACTTCATCTATTTATTAGTTTATTTAGAGCTGAGTGCATCATTTTTACAAATGATACAAATCAATTGTAACAAAAAATTGAAAGAAACTGTTCAATATTATGATAGCTGTAGCTAATTGTAAGTAGCCTTGGTAATATTGTTTTTATTCTTAAGTGTCTTTACTTATATTTAGCTATCTGTTTACCTTTGTTTCATAAACAATCGTTGCGAGGAGTAATCTTAGCTTTCTTTCCTTCCTGTTTGAAAGTTGGGACCGCAAAATAAAGAAATATTATATTTAGCGCGCTAAAAAGCAAAATTTAGCCCGAAGGTACAAAAATAGCCCATTCTTTACCCCTAGAGATAGCCGCCTGCCCTGTCGTATCTAGTATTGTCTTACAAGCCAAAGAGAACGCGGAAATGACGTAAATGACTGGCGGGTAACTGGTTTGTTTTACATTGTGTTTCGCCTTTGTCGCAACAAGAAATTTTAGACGGATGGTCTATTATAATGTTTTTAGTAACATTAAGTGCCTTATTTATGACAATCTAAGAATAAACAACTGGTCCCGATTTAACATTTAGTAAAAACGTGTATCAGTAAAATTAGCAAAATAATGCGGTAAAATTGGAAAAATAACCAAATTTTGCCTGTTTTGGCATGCCGCTATAAAATATAACATTGTTCACTGCTGGCCGACCAACCATTTTTTAACCTAAACAAAAACGGTTAATATAAAACTAAATTAAATGCAAGTGAATAAATCCAAATGAACTGAAATAATTACTGAAACCTATTTTTTCATGATACAAGTTTAGATTGATACTAAAACAGTTACCTTGTCCACCACCAGATACACACGAGTACAAGTCAAAATTCGGTTTAGCGCTCTTCTTGAAACTTGAAAACAATCTTCTTATTTTCATTTTCATTTTTACGATATTTATATATAGCTAACTTTGTGAAACAATTATACCAATAAACCAGCAATGATAAAATCCTTCTCTAAATTTTATTAAGCGCAATTCAAACAAAAAAAATGCACCAATCAATAGTAAGAAATATGGTTAAAACAACTCTTTGTCAAATATATAGGAAAAGAAAAGATGAAATGAGTAAATGAGTAGTTTTTGCGTTTTTTGAAAATGCCTCCATTCACAGTAAATCAATTGCGCATTATTTAAAAATTAATATCACATGCGTATAAAATCAGGAGGTATGCATTAAAAAGATTCTTTTTATGGAAGCAATCAATTCATTTATTTAATATCAAGCAATCGAGATTCAAAAAGTCATCCAACAATTTGCGCAAGAAGATGCTGATTTGGTTTTCTAAACTTTCATCAGCTAAAAATACTTGAAGTGTTGAAATATATGGAAAATGAAAATTTAATAAAATGTACAATGTTTTTTATAGATAGTTTTATAATATTTACATTCAATATTTGTATTTTCCAAAACAAAAAACCCACACACGACACTCGCAGGTGCGAAAATAAAATCTTTCATAATCTTAAATTTTATTTTGACAACTTTTTCAATGTTTTTCTACCTTTTTTTTTTGTGGTGGAAAATTGAAAAAAATATGTAACGTGTTGATACATTTTCATTTTCAGATGTTTTCATTTTCTTTGTTCGAATCAATGAAATTGAACGCGTTTACTAAAAGTGGTGGCAATAGAATTAATTTTATTGCTTTCCAATTGGGAATGTTAATTTCTATCAGAATCACTTTTGGTTTATCCAATGGGTAGATGGGTAGATCCAAAGCCATGCAAAGAGGGAGTCTATCACTTTTTCTCCCTTTTGTGTTAGACCAGGGAGATTACCTGTCAAAGTGGAACGCCACACGAACTCAGATTATCCAAGATACGCTATACTCCATTCAAAGTAGTCGAACCTAGAACCGTTCGATTATGATTAACCGATTAGTTAACCGACCACATACGCAAACGAAAAACGAACCGGGGAAAATCTCTAGTAAGATAATCTTGAGTTGTCCGGTGTTCGAGGTTATCTGATGTTCACGGGATTATCCCAAATTTATATTGGTAATAAAATTGCATGTTTTAGTAAGATTGTACTGTACTTCCCGCTTATCTGAGGTTCAAATTGTTGTTGTAGAAAGTATACCGTGTCATTCAGTAGAAATCTCGCCTTTGAAAAAGATATCTATTTAATATTTGAAATATTTCTACCTAAAATCACCTAATCTGAGGATATCGAAATATCATCTATCTCGAGTATTTCTCTAGCTATAATAAGTAAATATCTAGCTATAGAATAGCTATCCTACACACAAGAATTCCCTCCGTTCTACCCTGTAGACTCTTATACAGTAAGTAAAAACATTTAAGCTGTCATACAGTCAGGTTACCTGGTCAATGGAAATCTCTTTCCTTTCCCCTGACAAAGAATCCCGTTCCTGCAAGATAACCTAAGTTTGCCCGTTCACACGACTTTAAACCGATGTGAACTAACATGATAATCTAGCTTCTCCTCAGATCATCCTATATAACTCTTGGTAAACTTTACCTCTTTTTGTAGGTTCTGCCTTCGTCGTATTACTACCAGTAGTTGACTTTCGAACGTTTACTGACGATGATGATGTCGTCGTTGATGATGATGAAGACGGTGATTTGCTGGAGGCTCGAACTATCGGTTGTTTCAGTAATGGATTTGTCGAGTTAGCACTACTAGCTGTAGTAAACGATGACACACGACTACGAGTGGCCGATGATGCTGACGATTTTTTTATGCTTGTCGTCGATACTAGCGGTTGACGTACTTTCGAAGTATTTGTCGTTAACGACGTGGAAGAACTGCCGCCAAACCGTTTGCTTGTCGATGCTGATGGCGTAGAATTTGTTTTATTTGGTGTCACAGTGAATGGTGCTTTTGCGTTTGACGGTAATTTCTTTAACAACGACGGGTTTGTTGTTGTTTTGCTGACTTCTTGTTCGTGAAGTTTTTCAAAAAGTTTAGCAGCAGACGCAACGCGTTTCGGTATCTTCGTCTTCCCGTCTTCGTTGTCACCCTCCTCGTTAACCAAAGTTGGTGTTGGCGGTGACTCCATCTGCGTCTCTACCATTGGTTCAACTCGTATATTTTGCAGGAGGGTTTCAGAAATTTCCTCTTTTTCATTTCTATTAGTCTGTTTAGTAGTCACTGAATCGGAATTCAGTTGCTCTTTAGCCTCTTTTTCAAAAACCTTTCGGCTTAAAATTTCCACTGTTTGGTTTTTGGAGTTCTCCCTTTTTGATGCATTTTTATTACTGGCAAATTTCCCTTTCGGCAAATCAAGGGAATCATCTAAACCAATAGAGTCTTCATCAAAAGAATTGAAGAGAACCGGCTTTTGGGGTGATTCCGCGATGAAGGAAGAAACTACGATGTTTTTTGTCTTTGTGCTTGCACTCGACGGCTGCTTTGACTGTCGCGATCTCAACGATCGTTCGTTAGCCACTAGTCTAGTAGGGGACTCGATACCTGAATCACAACTGCTGTTCGAATAGTTTATCTGGCGTTCGCTCGACGTAGAAAGAGAGTTGTTTATACTCCTACTTGTGTTTACAAGGTTATCCTTCTGTAATGTCGCTATTGTTGTTGATGGTGAGGATCGCGTGAGTTTTTGAGGTGCTTTGTAACTTTTCACTGTAATCCTCATTTCGTCGTCTTCTGTTACACCTTCTTGGTTAAAAACCTCTTCTATTTCTCTCTCCTCTTCTTCCTCGCTTTGTTTTCCCTCTTTGTTCGAGGACAAACTGTTAAGTCGCTTTTGAATTTTATCTCGCAGTGTAGACGGCACTATACTCACTTTGCGTAAGGGTACGAATACACCATGCTTATCTTCGCATTGGAAATACTGGCGGCCTTTCACTGTGCCATTGTGTTTGCCGAGAGCTTCTAGAAGGGCAACACCGCACAACGTGTTCACACTGAAGTCTGTTTGACCAATGAACCGCGCTAAACCGTGGACTCTCTTGTTGCTGTATATGAAGGTTACGACGTCGCCGATCTTAATGCAATTTCCTTGCTGTTTCTTTGACGAACGTGCGACCACACCACGTTGCAGGCGTGCGTTGTTTGATAAGGTTGAATCTTGACGGGAGCCAATCTAGAACAGCAAGAAGTACAATTTATTTCAGAGAATCTCGAGAACCTTCCAAAAAAAAGTAGCAGTCAAAAGAAGACAAATAGAAAACAAAATTCTTTATGCCAAATTCCACTTAAAATTAAGTAATTTGTTCTTTCAAAACTCTCTTTTTGATTCATCGCACTCCTTAAAACCGATCCAAAGAGGTTTAAACATAAAAAACAGCAGTGTTTGAAAATGAAACACATCAAAACAGATGAAATTATATGCAGTATTAAGAAATTTGACTGTAACTAGGAAAAAGAAATTAAAAAAACAGACTTAAAAACGACATGATAAAAAAAATTAAAATGATGTGATGACATAACAGTTAACAACTTCCCATAATTATGCAATAAACACAATTAAAAACTATTATTAAAATTATTCACATTAAAAAATTAATTTTTAGAGAGTTTTATGACACGACATACATATGATTAAAAATTCTATTTGCGCAAGTCGAAAATATTTAAGATATTTAAGAGAAAGGTTGGATAAATTTAATACATCACTGCTACAAAGAGCTTAATAAATATAAAAGGAAAATCATAGTCCATTGTGAAAAATTCCACTCAGCAAAATCAAATCGAAATTCATCCCATAATATACGCCCAAGGAGGAATGTTCAACAAGTATTGTCACGAAATAAATTAAATAATCTTTTGAAAACAAGAAGAAAACAAAAAACATATGTCTTATTATTATTTACAAAACAACATTAAGAAGTTTAGTTTTGAAAAGTCTTGCAAAATTAAAATATTTTTATTTTATTTTCATACTAGAAGAAAAAAATATTTAATGTTTTAGTAACTATAAAGACACTTTATTTAATCTTTATTTTCAATTACACAAAAGCCTGTAACTGTTTTTAGTGCAAAAAATTCCATACCAGATCCAAGCTTATATCCAATAATTTATGGTCAAAACTAAACATGTTTATTATTCGAAAACAAATTGAGTTCCCCTTCACTCTTTCTTGTAAGCCTAAATCATCGACCTTCATTTTGAATGGGTCGTTCAGAAGCAGACCAGAATTAATCCTTGAAAATATATCATTAACACACCAATATGTACAGAAACTGAATAAAAATCTGACCATAACCATCTATAAAATTCCAAAAACATTTCCTAATAAAAAGATAAGTGTAAATTCGGTCTAGAAATGTCCGACAGTACAAACTTAGGGCACCACAGTTGCGTTAAACACTAAAATGTTTATTAAAAATAAACCAAGTAAACAATAATAAAATATAAATATAAACATATAAACCATAAAAATGTAAGCAATTTAATTCAATCAAGCTGTCAATTCAGAAACATGACATCTACATAAGATTAACTTACATGGTATTTCCTTCGCCTCGGGATACGACTCCTCCGATACATTTTTTAGTCTTTTTTTTTTATATACAATTCTTATTATTTTTTGTGGTACATTATGAATTACTTTGCAAATGTGATTACCTCTAGTTATAACGCGAAGTAAAAGAAGATTTCTTAAAATTTACAATTAATAAAACCTCGAAAACTATTGCTTAATATAGATAATATTTGTGCCCAACTTCAATTTATAGATTTTATCTACAAAATAAAAAGTAGACTTCAAATTTTTAATTCTCTCTAATTCTGAAAACCTTTCTTTCTTATTTTTTCTTCCTTATAGCCTTTATATAGTATATAAAACAAGCTATGTAAATAAATATATATATATATTAGAAACTACCTACAAAAAACATTTTGTATAATTCGGGTTGTTTGATTCTTATAAATAATTTATAGCCTTCTTCCCTCGTTCTTTCTCTTATATTTCTCCAACCCTACAATCACATACTTTTACTACCTTTATTTGATATTTTTATTAATAATATTATATTTTTTACAATTTTATTACAAACTATATTTTAAATCCGCGATTTTCGTTATTTAGAATCTACGTTAAAAACTCATAGGCCTTTAATCGAATGAAAAATAAAAGAGAATAATTTTTCTTTTTCTTTTTTTCATTAGTAGGGCGCCATAATGTGAGAATCTAATTTTCTCTAACAAAAGCGAAACAGTAGTAGGGCTAACATCTATCTTTTTTTTGATGTGATATATAGAAAAAATAAATCGCTTCAATTATTTCAGCCTGTGTTCGTAGAAAAATATGGAATAATTGAATTGTCGAAATATCCCGAGATTGAATTCGGACCAGCGCGTGTAAATGTGTGCAATAATATAATTTACGCCTAACTCAACCAATAATAAACTCGATATCTATAAAAATAAACTGAATATCTATAATTGGAAAAAGTACGAAGCTTGTTTAACTCTCTGCAAAGAAAAATTTAAGGAAAAATTCGAAGAGTGCTGAAAAGGAAAACTGAAAGGAAATTTCGTCTTTCTAGCGTATGCGATCTACATTTGTCTCTCAGTATCATCGAACGTATCAGTCCACTTCCTCTTTCGATATTTTAGCTTAGTTTCTATATTAATAGTTACTTCGATCTTAACTATATTTCACCGATACACGCTTTTTTTTATAAGGATAGTATTTTTTTCGTTTCAGTATGAATATCCATAACATTTGGATAAACATCATGTTAATGAATTCTTAGCATATTCTTTAGCACAATGACAGCCTCGGGGAAGATTCATCCCAGTTATTATGATAGAATATTCCCAGGGTTGATGTTGCAAAACCATTTTCGATAGTTTTTTGGCTGTTATTCAACTTCCTAAGCAAAAGTTCAAGATGAGGATATTCTAAGAATATCCCACTTCTTCTTCGATATTCTTATAGAATATATTCTTATAAAAGAAAAAGCGTGTATATATTTTGGGCTTTACTTTCGCTGTTTCATACTTTCATAATCAACAGCTTGTTACCAAGAAAGACTGCGAATATCAAGGCCCACGCCACCGGGGGGCTAGAAGGGCTAGGGGGCCATGCCCTCCCCCCCCCCCTCTTTTTTGCAAAGTAAATTTTTTCCTCAGCAAATAATGACAAAAATAACCTAAAAATAAACCTTCAGCTTTTTTGGCCCACTCACTTTGAAAACCGTAGCGTGGGCCCTGAATATTTATAAACTAAGAATGAATTTCCACTGTAGTATTCTAGCAAAATTGTTCTTATATCTTACGATGTTATATATAATAAAAACTGAAAACTCAAATCTGATACCACCAAAGAAAGTATTTCATATAGTACATTCTTATTAAAATACACAAAGTTTAAAGTATTCGGTTTTTAAATAAGACTGGATCTGCATTGAAAATAATGCCATATTCTTGAGGTTTCCAGCAATAATTTCTCCATCATGTTGTGTGTTGATGGCCACGTCCAAAACAGCAAAAAAAGTGAACAAGACTTTTGATGAGCTTTTTTTCTAACATTTGTTCAAATATAAACAAAGGATATCCACATGCATATGACACATAATTTAACACCGCGCATACTACTGTTTGCTCATTGCATCTGATTATCAAGCGAACAAAGCAAAACAAAAATTTTAAAATGTAAAGCAAATGGTACAAACTGTCAAAACAACGAGATTAAAAGTCGTTTGAAAAAAGCTACAAGCTGTTTCTTGGCGTATGACGTCACACATAAGATTAGACGAGACTGACGTCACTTTTGATAAATTTTGAATTCTTTACTGTTTACATTTCAATAATTTTTATCATTCTTACGTGATTTTGATTGCTTTTTAAACAGATCATGGAATCAAAGAACAGCTTATCATTCAGGTCAAACCTAACTTGTTGTAAACATAGATGCCTCTAAAGATTAGATTGAAACAAATGCATCTACTTAGGAATAATTTCTACATCGCGTTAGCCAGGTTCACATACCCTAAAAGGAGGTATTTCCAGATATTTTAAGAATTACATAACTAGGGGAAATACCCCTTAAAAGCAGTAACAGAATCAGAGAAATTGTTGTTAAGATTGAAATTTAGCCAATACAAGTCCGATTTTCAATTGATTATGTTTGTCAAAACTAAACATGTTTGGTACCATTCGGTAGGAAATTCTCTTTCATACGGGTCTCAATCATCGACCTTTATTTTGAAGTAGTCAAAAGTTACGGTTTCAAGTAGCAGACACGGTATTTTTTATGTAACGTAGTACATGTCGGACACCGGTAATTAAAGAGTTAGATGTCGTCTCCTTTATATGATAACAACTTTATCAAGAATCTCTTTGATCAAGATAGAAGGAATTTAGAAAATGATAGAAGGATAGAAGGAAAAAGACAGCTTGAGGGTTGTATGATTTGTTTTCATGTTTTTTTTTATTAACTTAATTTACAACTTTATGTGTGGTTGTGTTGACAACAACATTGAAATCAGCACATAAAATGCTTATGTAACTGTTCTAATGAGTTAGAGTCAATAATAAATTTAATTATTCACAATCGATGAATAGATACCAGGAAGTGATCACAACAAAAAGACAATCCTACACAAATATACATGTCATCTGCTTTCACATCCTCCTCACAACTCGAATGTTGTACAAGAATAAGAGATACTGAATATTAAAAAAAAAGATTAAAGACCTGTGAATGCAACTCTCTAATATAATTGTAAGGTGTAAAATTAACTTTTCCTCCCACCCATTTCATCACCTAACATAGTTACATATTGAAAGTTGGTCGAGTTAAACTAAACTAAAAAAGAAATAAACCAGTAACCAGTGAAATCTGAGCAGGTTGTTCTGTTCTTTTTTTATGTTTTTTTTTTTGAGATTTCAACCTCAATGTTCTTATTTTCACAAGACATTTTTTTATAAGAACCATACAATAGTCTTCGGCATTACTATTCTTTATTTATTTTGAAAATTGAAGTGTTATTTTGTTCTTATTTTATCGCCTTATTTATTTTTTATTTTATAAGAGTAACTGGAAAAGGATAGCGAGGCTGAAATGTCGCCCTGAAAACAATAGGTCTATTGTTTTTAGTGTATGTATCATCTCTTTTATTGATAGCTGTTCAAGTTTTCGACAAATATTTTTGTTACAATTTTTAAAATACAATTTTTTTCATCAGCATCTTGTTCTTATTTTTCGGCTAATTTGAGCGTCACTATTTTATAAATTTGTTCTTACAAAAAAAACTAAAAGCTACTCATACCATGCCATGTGTGTAATGTTGTCTCCTTCAATCCTTCAATTTCATCTATTTTACTTGAGCATGTTCTTGTTTTTCAAGCAAATTTCAGCCTTGTCAGTCTTAAGTTGTTCTTAACAAAAGCGCTTAGCATTTATAAAGAAAAACCATACAGTAATAAAGAATACATTAGAATGCACTAACCTTTGTGTTCTTTCCAACCATTCTCAATAAAGGAGAAAATATTCTCTTTAAATAAATTTCTCAATCAATTGAGAAAAGTGCTGAAAACCACCGAGAAACAACTTACACAAGCTATAAAAAGTATCAATTACCAAAATTTATTGCAAATAATAACTATATTTCCATCTACACTTTGACGCAATTTTACAAACGTTAAAGTGTTACATTTATTTTTACTGAGATTCTTTTTGTTCACAGCACAATCCAGTAGCTCATAAGATTTTCAATAATAAAACAAAACTGACGTCAGCATGATATTAATGCCTAACAACAAAAGAAAAATCGGAGAAAACAAAAAGAGGAACTTGATAGGACGTTTCTTTTTGTTTTCAGAGTAAAAAAACAATACAAATCTATCATTTCCTGTACATCATCAAGTTTATAATACGAAAAAGAAAGTTAATGAAGGTAATCACTTATAACCAATGACAATACTGCCTACGTTTTAATATCCGCGTCACAGGCTGAGACTGGGATTTCAAAATTTTAAACTCTCATTATAATTTATACTCTCCTTATATTTTGCAACACACGGTTAAATATTATTTAATTACGTTCTACGATGATCTCTAATCACCTTTATGGGAATAAAAAATTCATGGCACTTTTATTAAGTGGCGCTTTGGGAATACACTATTTACGCAGTTATAACACCTAATGTTAGTCCATAAAAAGTCTTATTATTATTTGGTAAAAAAAAACAAATGTTTAAAAAACCCAGTTTAAAATACAATATATATAAGCAGGAAATTTTAACGTTCAAAACTTGACTACTGAATGTCCTTAACCTCTTCCCAGCAACAAAAACAACAACAAAAACTTACAAGTACAATGTGTATAGGAGTTACATTATAACACCATTTTTATGTTGAGTTGCACCTTTTGAGCTTTTAGACTGGAAATATAAAAAGGACGTACGCTCAGTTGAGTTGGAAACAGGGAAGTATAAATAACAAGCAGTTCATACCGGACGCATACGAGATCAACAAACATATTTAATGTTTTTCTTATCAAGTCTGTAAAATTGGAAAGGAACGTCTGATATAGCTACCATTATATTTCATGTTTATGGCATTTTTCAGAAATGTTTATACTTAAGGGACATATAAGTTTTGGTATTTTGATAGAATAATTTGTTAATACTTGATTGCAATTTTGTTTCAGTATAAAGGACACAAAAAAGAAAATTGGCATTTTTCAGAAATGTTTATACTTAAGAGACATATAAGTTTTGGTATTTTGATAGAATAATTTGTTAATACTTGATTGCAATTTTGTTTTAGTATAAAGGGCACAAAAAAGAAAATCTCAAACAAAACTTTTCAAAAAATAAACAACAACACCGCCAGTTTCTATCCTAAATAACTATTTTTTTGTTATATATAACTTTCATCTCACATCTAGGGTGGCTTACCACACAGAGTGCATTATTACTTGCGTATTTAAAATAATAGCGCGACTAGTCAAAGCTCTACGGAGGAGAATAGTATCAGTAAAAATAAAAAATTGTTCTCCTCCGCAGATGAATTATACCCGAAACCAAATTTTCAAAACAAGTTCTTAGGAGAACAAAACTTAATAAAATTAATTCGAATTTAATCGATAGAATATATATAGTGTGGTATACCTAATATAAACCTGAAAATCCAAAAAGGTTAAATTCGTTAACTCTTCAGGATAAATTATTTACTTTATTATATACCATTTTTATTGATGGGTTTACGGTGTTATTTACCGTTTATATCAAGGACTGAACCCATTTTGCAACTAATTTAATATTTCAAAAATGGACAAAACTATTTTTCATTATCAAAGTTTCTCTAGGAGACTAAAATTTTAGTCCGATATTGTTATGTTCGATAAGGTAAATGCTAACGCCAGGAAAACCTCCAGAGTAAGCGAGTGAGTGTTATTTGTTTACTAACGATAAATACAAAAGATAATATTATGCAAACTATAATGTATTGTTAATATACCTTGCTAACTTATCAATCAGCCTGGAGACCATTTTTTAGCCGGAGGTTAGTATAAAATAATGGCCACCATCCAGATGACATAACGTGTCTAAACTGAAGCGGTTGTAATGTTTTTTGTTTGGTTAAAACTCTCATCCTTCTTGTACTCCCATTCAACTTACAAAGAACTTCATCATAAAATATCAAACTCCCACTTTATATACACATATTCATCATTAAAATAGAGGACTTTTAAGCCAAGGTTACAATTTGTAGACAAATACATGAGAAGTTCTGGTGTGTTTGACTAGCAATATATATTTTTATAAGATCTTAGGTAACTTACCATCATAAGCAGCTTTTAAGGATAGCCTAGAAACTAGTACTTTTATATCTCTTTTCCCTTCCATATATCGCACTCGTATACACCACACATAATATTTTCCAGGATCGCGCCCCACAGAGTTTAGATATTGTGTTTAGGGAAAAAGGTACGTCAAGTTAACCTGACTACTTTCAGGTCGATCAAAGCCTAACCTAAGTTGTTTATACATATCTAAACATCTACATAATCACGATATAAAGATAACAGAACACTCATTTTAGTTTTCAGCTACTAGAATATGCTTATCGAACATATCATGAAATTCTATGAAATTAAATAACTTATTTTCATTTCATAGTTAATGCACTAGACATATGCAGTCACTATGTAGTCTATCTATTAATGTCTTACCAAGCTCCTTTGCATATATTTAATTAAATCTAGAAATAAAAAGCAATTTGTACCAAAATGCTAGCTGAAGTCTACAGTTTTACAAAATTGTCATGTTTTTATGAATTTCTCTTTATTTTTCGCTAAAAAGGGTTTGTTTGTCCAGCATTAAGTTGCAAACTGATGTTTTCTTAGAATGTTTTTAAACAATTTATGAATCAATCATAATAATTTATCAGTAAACATAGAACTTGATTCGAGTATAAAATTTTATTATTTAATCTCAGCTTCATATATCAAATATACGACAAAATATTCGTTCTGAAAGAATTTACACATATTGAAAATAACATAAATAGTCTTATAGTAAATCTTCAGAACCACACTGATGTAACCAACGTGTTTCTACCGATACTTGTGACAAAGCAATGAAGAAAATTTTATATAAGTTATCTCCGATTACAATGAAGAATCTCCTGGATTTGTTGACCAAAATATCAAAGAAAGTGCATCGACACTAGGTCTTAAAATTCCCCAGTTCAAAATATGAACAGAGTATACTTTTGAAGTTAAACATGTTAATAAATTCTTTTTTATAAACAACGACAACAACAACAACAACAACAACAAGGTTAGGCTCAAGCCTAATAAATGAAAATTTATAGCTTTCCAGCTATTCCTATTAACCAGCTTTTCACGTGGTTATATCCTTATGGTTAGATTGGTTGCAATGTTTTTTATTCACTAGTTACTTTGTAAACAATAAATATACAGGTAGTAAGGGCAAATTTTATACTAAAATCGTATATAAAGAGTATACTAAAATATTTATGAAGCTATGGGTCAAGTAGACTTTTCTATAGTCCGTAGTAGTTAAAATCCATATGCAAGCAGGCGGAATGAAGGTAACCTCTCACTGTTAATTATATAGGTATGGTTGTAAGTGTTTAGCAACTCAAAGAAGGAACCCTTATTGATAGCAGAATCCAGGCTTCAATACTTAAGCCGGCGTCCGTGGGGAAATTATCATAAATAATAATATTACTAATCCATCGAGACGAATCCACGATGTAATAAAGAACAAAATTACTTACCTACAAAACTAAAAAAATGTAAAAGTATTCAGCAAAAACCAACAACAAACAAATAAAGTTTAATGTTTTTTTTCTCCCGTACAAAACTCTCTCAACGCTAAACAGAATTTGCTGTCAGTGCATGTCAATGTCTGCAATATTTTTCTTGTCAACAAAAAAAGCAACACACAAAGCTAAATAACGTAATCACCAGAAGTAATTATCTAACAGTGTCATTATAAACCAATTGAAGGTGAAGATGTAAAGGGAATAAGCTAAATTAGATGGAACAATGATAACCAACGGCTTGTTAGCTACATACGACATCGAACGTTGACCGAATAAGAGCTTAATTAGCCGTAATTAACTGAACGGTGAACCATTTAAAATGCTGCTTCAAACCTGAGGCATTTAATTGAATACAAACACTTTTTTATACGATTCACCCCGCAAGTAATAAAAGTCTCCAAGGTTATTATCATATCAAAATAATATGGCGAGCCGTTTTGTGCAATGACAAAAACAAAACAGGCAGAGCTAGTAGGAAATTGTAGGTTTGGTCCCTAAGCAACTGTGTGGAACAAAGACCAAAAGACCAAGCCCCAGTCAATGAACTTTGTTACTAGGAAGTTCAGTCAAAACTCCCTGCACCTTTTAAAACTACGGGTGTGAAATAGAGAACAGAAACCTTCGCAACGAAAAGTGAATTATATCGGATCATAAAGATTCAGTCACTTCCATCATTTAAATTTCTTTAGTAAAAGTGCTTAGCGATAAGACAAAAAAAAATTGATCATGCTTAGCTTAGCTTTATCCACTTGGATAAACTGGATGAATGATTTTTTAGATAACAAGAACGTATTTCCTGTATTACTTTTGAAAGAAAAAACGAACACGAAGAAGAAGATATAAGCATATTGTATGTGTTATAACAGCCTCGTTTAGAGTAACTTGCATTCATGCATTCATGAAAGTATGGCAGCGGCCGGCACACGACGTTGGAAAGACAACCTAACAACGTTGCTTTGACGTCATAAGTATCTGTACAATACTCTCAGATTTAATTTTTAAGAACGTTTTTAAGAACGTTTTATGCTTTCATACACAGCATATTTACAGTATCTCTGGCTAGATATTATAACTGAATGTGCCAATATCGCTCTACGCTTTGGCCAGTATTATCTAGGCTGAAACTTCACTGTCTTGGATTAATGGTTAAATTATAATGAGAGACTAAATAGGATAAGAATGTTTGTGACCCACTTAAATATTGCTTAAGTTTTATATAAAAAACGATGATTTACCTTACTAACGGGGAGTCTTGATTTCTTGTTCGACATTGCAGTACCACCAGTACTACCATTACCAGCAGCAGCAATACCACTCTCATTGCAAGTTTTCTTCGGATTCATCTTTCTACGCCTCCCTATTGCAATGAAATAACAGCAGATTTCCAAGATTTATCTACACCATATTTCTAAAGAAGATGCAAATGTTTTGGTTTCGCGCCGCTTGGTTAATATTCAAAATTCTCTTGCTTTCTCTTGTAACGAGATTTGTTTACTGTTTGATACAATTCACACAATACACACAAAATACTTCTGTATGTTTTCTTTTCTCTCGATCTTGCTGCTTGCAATTCTGTTCGTTCAGTCACTTAACTTGACTTCACTATGTTTAGTCAGGATTCTTTAAGTGGTTCCTTCAAAGAGTAAATAGAATACCATCATTTAATTCTGCAAGAGTCATCTTGTTATTCTACAAAAATAACAATAAAATATAAATAAGAATATTGTTTTGCTTATTTTTTTCTAGTCAACAGACGACAAACGAATCATAAATATATCTCTTTGCAGCAAAGGGGGTCCAATAAATGACGATAATGTTTATTTCCAATAAACTATCAAAACTTAGGAGCTATCCCAACCAAAACATGAACATGCAAGAACTTTATTTAAACGTCATGTTTGGGTAATTTGTTATATATTTACTTATATAAAAAGTTGATTGGAAATCGATACTGCAGAGGCATTATTGAATTTGTTTCCAGGATAAAATAGAAATTGTTCATATATGAAAACACACATATTTTAACTAGTTATTCGGTAATCTCAGTAAACGAACAGTTGATCTCACCTATAGGACATCACACACAAAAAAACGAATGTTCCATTAACATATAGATTATTAAACTTGCAACTCCACGCAATAAAATGCCACATCAATCTTAACTTAACGCCGATGAAAACTATAAAAACAAAGCAAAAAAAACTAAAGAATATTGCTGATGGAAATAGCTTAAGCAAACGATACCAGTCGACCAGTCACCTAGAAACAAATTATCCGGCTTAGAGACTTATTATGAAGGCACTAAAAATTAAGAAGGCTTTAGCGTGTTTTTTTTTCTGTGAATTAATACGTATGAAGATAAATCCTAGTGACTACGTAATTATGATACTAATAATACAATCAATAATGAAAGTTCATTGAAGATTAAACTTCTCTTTTATAAATGGGATGAAAAAA
>JAUEKX010413080.1:4814-17251 GCA_031834005.1 Dendronotus venustus
ATTTGTTTTGACGTTTAAAAGGAATGTTCAGAATAAGACTCACGATAGCAAATACCGCAGAATTAATTTATGCAGCGCGAATAACATTTTTTATCTCAAAATTTACCGTAAAATCTCACAATTTTATGTTCATTTAATAAAAACGATGGTGAAAGATATATTCAGAGCAGAAGTCATTATTTTCGCTATGTAACGAACTTTTGCGTTTTTTTCCGAAAAATTTATAAGATTCCCTTCAAAATACATAATGATATAAGAGACGAAAAAAATGAGATAGTATAGCTTGGTTCCCAATGTGAGCACATGAGCTTGTGTGCATTCTACAATTAGACTATTATGCTCATGTTATCGTCAGCCCAAAATAGGAACCAAAGTTTTCAATTTCTTTTCTTTTTCAGTTATACACCTGGAGATGTGTTGATGGTAAAACCGAAGAACACAAAAGAAACTCTCGACGACTTCTTTGCGTTAGTTAAGTGGACTCCGGAAACTCGAATAAAGATTTCTCAAAATTGGCCAGGTAATAATTCCACTCACATGCTTTAGGATAGAGTAATTATCTTGATCTGTATTTCTGCTTCTTTTTGGTCCGGGTAAATTGGAAAGTCCAACTACCCAATGATTAAAATCCGTCTTTCGCAAAGGAAATTGTTTTGCAAAATCCAGCCGATGTTTGTTGCAAACATTGTGAATCATCATTATTAGTTTTACTCAGTCTTTATATTATCTTTAAATTATACCAAAAAAGTAACCGTTTGGCAAATTAATGAACATACAGTAACACAAAATATAAATTTCGTTGCTAAAATATACTTTTGCAATTTTTGATAATTTTTTACCAACAGGTTTGTTCCCTCCCTATTTTTTGTGCTTCCAGGGGTGGATCTAGAGTGCGTCATACATCTGTGAAGGAGTGCTAGAAATCAGTTATTCTACTTTTTTACTCTCCTCCAGAGATGTTTGACGCACTCTGGAAACGCCTCTGACTTCCATCCTTGTATAATCTTTGTTACATTTTTCTTTTCTAGATACCCCTGTACCGCGAGGTTTACCGTCACTTTTGAGTCTTAAAGATTTATTTAAGGATTTCCTTTCAATACAATGTGTACCTAAAAGATATTTTTTCGAGCTACTTTCACATTTCACGACTTCAGAGTTGGAAGAAGAGCGGTTGGTTGAGTTTTGCTCAGCAGAAGGACAGGTTAGAAATTCTGGAATAGAAAATGTGGTTTATTCATTGAAATATTTGAGATTCTCCGCTTGATCAATTTCTAGTTTAATTTCGGCTTTTCGGTTTTCTCCTATTTGACATATTTTCCTATAAATATTTTTTGAATACTCTATATTTTATCCTTTTATTTTTTATTTATTTATTATTTATATTTAGGAAGATCTTTATGACTACTGCTATAAACCGAAACGGACGTATCTAGAGGTATGATAAGAATTATTAAAAAATTGTTAGTCTTAAAACCTTGAAGTATTAAGAAAACTAAGTGGAAACAGCAGAGAATTAAGAAGCAATATTTGGTTGGTTGGATTTTGAAAAGTAAAGAAAATTTATTTTATACTTCAATGACTAAATTTAGAAGTGAATTAGTAGAAACCCTGACCCTAAATCTCACTTAACAACCCTAAACCTAAACCACTCACCCACTTTCACCATTTCCCTATAGGTATTGCAGGATTTTCCCTTCGCGTGCGCCAATTTGAACTTGAAATATGTTTTTGACTTGTTTCCTCTGATGAAACCAAGGGCTTTCTCGATAGCGTCTTCACTTAAGGTAAGTTTCTTTTCTTTTTAACGTTTGAACGTTGTTGTTTTTTTTGTTGTTTTTTAATCGTAGCGGTTTGTGATTACGAAAATTATTTAGAAAACCTTTACTTGGTCGAATTAACAAAAACACTTGTATAGTTCTCGTGTAATTGAGTTCCATGAAGTGAAGTTAATTAGGGCATTCTTATTATCACGCAGTCATGTAATTATAATTGGTAAAACAACAGCTGCAAGCTGTCTCTCTTTTTTGGAACCTCGTGTGATTCCAATCTACATAACAGGTAATCTTATCTATTTTCTAACTAACAATTTCGAGAACGATTACGATGGGGATAGGTTTCGCCATTTTCATGTCGAGAACGCATTACAGAATAGCTCTGAATACATTCCAAACCAAACGCAGAATTGATTATGGGGATGGTGGCCATTAAATTCTTTTTGTGTAGAATTTTTGTAATTTTCCTTTGGTTTTTGTCTCAACTTGTTTGTGTAATTCCAGCATAATGTCCATCGATACTTTATAATTTATAATGTTTTTTTATAGTGACTAACACAAATTGACTTTGTTATGCATTTAGTTTTTCCTTTGGCCATTATTTAAGTGATTCATTAATCCCCTATTAGAGTTAATTTTGTGGCTACAGAGGAATTTTGTGGCTACAGAAGAACTTTGTGATATCATTCCCATTTTCCATTATGAAACTGTGGAAAGTAGGGATCTGGTGACTAGTTTATGCTGAGTTCGTGCTGAGCAAATTTGCAAACAAAGATAGTCTGCGCCTGTATTTGTACATAGTCTTTGTTTTACGCGGTTGGTGCTATTTTTATCTCTCTCCGATTTGTGATACCCTCGTAAAGTTAGCTCTCAGGTGAGTTGTCATTTGTCATTTAGAAATCTATTGTTGCAATTATTTATCTACATAATTGGCCACACTTGATTGATATCTATTGAGTTTCTAAAATTTGGTTAACTTTGCGGGACTATAAACCACGCAACTGTCTATAGAAATTCAGAAAAATAATAATTTTTAATTCTCTTTCTAAATATAAAAGTTAGCTAATAGATATGATACGATATTACCATATCTGAGAATTTCAATACGCTCACTTGTGTTTCCATAATAGAATCAACATTATTTGAGAGAAAAAAAATGTCAGGCCTTTTTTTAAATTTAACATTAAAACATTTGATTTTTGGTAACGCTGATAGTTTTTTGTAAGGACTTGTAATTAACTCTAAACAAAGATAACTTGACAAAGAAACATAAGTAGCCTTTTTTATATTTCTACGTATTTTGTAACTCGTTAACATAATGCAACGATCTTTATATTCCGTGTTTTCAACAGTAAAGACTCGCTTAATTGCCTGTTTAATGTTGTGGAAGGGGAGGGCGCTTATAAAATTATTGGGGGCGTTTATTTGAGAGATTTGAGAGTCTTAAAATGCTATTTATTCTGTGTTAAGGTATCCAGAGTTAATAATATAAGATAGAGAATCTCTTTCTAGGTTGATAGCGATGTCGCTCAGATTCTAATGGCTGTTGTTAAGTATAAGACATCAATGTATTTACCAAGACTTGGTTTGTGCTCAACGTGGCTTGCCTCTGTCCAACCATCGACGTCATTAGACGATAAGGAACATATTCAAGTTTGGATCAATAAAGGAACAATATCATTTCCGAAAAATGACGATGCCCCTGTTATTATGGTTGGACCAGGTACTGCTGTGCTCTACTCTGCTCTGCCTGTTTTGTCAATTTTTTGCTAACCACTCAGAACATCGATTGGTGTTCCAACTTATTTTGATTTTCAATGAAAAGAAGGTTGTGTCCAAATTCCACCACCGTACAAAAAAAAAAGATTAAAATCAAAGAATACTAATAAAACACCCCTAATTACTTATTTGTGGATACTATGATTCTAAATGTCGTTTACAGAATAGAGGCTTTCCTTTATTTTTTAATTAAGATTTTGTTCTTTATTATTTATCTTAATTTCAGGAACTGGTGTGGCACCTTTTCGTTCTTTTATCCAAGAACGTATCTTCTATAAATCTCAAGGTTCGTCGTTGAAAATCTTTTGAATGTGAATGTGTATACTTTTCCTCTTCCTCTGTGATCATATAGCTCAGTCGGTAGAGTAATCGCCTTGTAATCTAAAGATTCGATCCCGGCCTCCGTTCACGCTCAACGTATGGGTAGCACAACTTACATAATCTGATCTATGTGAAACTGAAAGAAAGTGTGACGTTCCACTTCGGCACTAAATATCCTTAGTCTGTCACGGAGGAAAAGAAGAAGACTCTCTTCGGTCATGGTTGGTTCAAACTAGGTCTCCTCATTCTATTTATTGGTTTTTAAATTAACAATTTTGTACCTCTCTGCTATCATGAATTGATCTTTAATGTTTAATCTCAGGTGAGACAGTTCTGTTTTTCGGGTGCCGAAATAAGGTTGGCGATGACTTTTTCCGAGAAGAATGGAATAAACTTGATCAGTATTCAAAAATCAAAATATTCACATGCTATTCAAGGGATCAGGTGAGAAGAAGAACTGTAGCTTATACCAATTGGCTTTATAAAACTTCTTTTTTTTTAAATAAATAGGGAAAAATATGGAATGCTTTTAACAATAATTTAGTCTTGCAAATCAGAGGTATAAAATATATGATGAAAATTGTTTGATGTTTTTCATAAATAGATCCTGAAGAAACCTCTAAAAGACATAGTTCTAAGTAACAACATGGAAATTTTTTTAAGTTATATTGGTAGCAAACATAACTCTCTTCAATCAATTTCTTCCGTACTTGTTATTCAACATTTTTATTCAAAATTTCTTCCTCTTTTTAGCCTCAAAAGAAATACGTCCAACATATAATCCAAGATCAAAGGGAGTTAGTATGGGAACTTATCTCCAAAAAAGCTGCCTTCTTTTTCATTGCTGGGTAAGTAGCCTATTAATAATAAAGAAGTAAAGAACAACGAAAACTCTTAAGGAAGATGAGAATTTTTCCTCGTTAAAAGTTTGAGTAGGATTTCTGTAATTCGATACTCTAAGAAAAATCGAGATGCTCTATATAGAAAATTCAGTTTGTATTATGGTGAGATTCTAATGCAGATTATATTAGAGGCGAAAACAGAGTGTGTCAAACATCACCGGAGGAGAGTAAAAAAAAGTAGTTTTCCTTGAAAAAGCCTTAAAGATAATGGATTTTAGATCAGCCTCTGTACATCCACTTTTTCCATTCAGCAATTCAAAAGATATGCCGAACGACGTCATCGATTGTCTAAAGAACATTATTCAGAACCATGGTGGACTTAGTGAAGAGGACAGTGAAAAATACTTCAAGGAAATGGAGATGAGAAGACGATTCCAATGTGAAACCTGGTCTTAGCAGCTCCTTACGTGGTTACATATTTCGGTAGGATTTTATGTATGGATGTGGTGCTAAACGAGTACAGGCTTCTTACATTAGAATTAAACCCGCAGAATTCAATATTCGAGAATGGTGTATTATTCAAGTTCGTTGGTGAATAGCCATTTCAATTAAGATTGCTGAAAATTGATTGTTCTGTTTGAACGCCATGAATCCAGGCTAGTTCTAAAAATCTCTTGATCCAACTCAAAAGTAATTCAGTTTGTGAATACTAGTCTAAAATACTGTGTCTGCTTCTTAAAGCCATAACTTGACTACCTTAAGGGAAGAAATTTTCACGGGAAGAAAATTTCGCGCAACAAATTTTCGCGTTTCTTGCCCTAATTCGCGAAATTAAATTCCGCGAAACCTATATTTTTTTTTTATATTCCATTGTTTAGTTTGAAAGACTTAAAAAGAAGTATTGTTATTGAATTTGATCTATTTATTGTGTTAAAAATCTTTTCTGAAAACTGCTCATCCGCGAAATTCGCCAATTTCGACCCTCCCATGTGCAAAAATAAATTTCGCGAAAATTTCTTCCCTTAAGGTATTTCAAAATAAAGTTCCGATGATTGAGACTCATATGAACGAGAATTAAATTTCCCGTCAAATCGAACCAAACAGTTTTGTTTTGACAAACATAGCGAACATTAGTGCCATTTGAAGATTGTACTGTCTACTAAAAATTCAATCTTGAACATAGCATTTCCCCAAAAAGGGCTGGCACTTAAAGGGCCTTAAACTCTCGAGTCCAAATCTAGAATGTAAACTACTTATTTGAATAAGCACAATTAAAAGTAGTTAGTTTTAAAATTAGGTAAATAGAAACATGTAATTAAATTGTTATTTTCATTTTTTATTTTAAAAGAAAGATATTTTATTTAAAAAAATTAAAAAATTGTCAGTTTTTTATATTTACAGGTTTGTTGTAAAAGTAGAAAATATAAATTATCGTCAATAAATAAATAAATATAATGTCGTAACATTACGGTTGACGTACATAAGGTTATTTTTACAGGGGGATTATTTCATCGGGAAAAAAATGAGAAAAAAAGATTTTTCCGCAAAAGAAAATGTTAGCTGACGAATAATTTTACTTAAAGGATCATTTTTAAAACAAGCGAAAATAAATTAGATTTCGGATATAACAATCAAAAATTTCTCCCGACGAAAAAATCCCCTTATAAGTTATCTTAATGTCATGCTCTTGATCGGGAAAGTCGTCTTGAGATTCCAAGTTATTATTCAATACCTATACACGGTATCTGGAAAAAAGTATCACCACTAACTTAGAGAGTAACAGATTTCCCTAAAAAAAATGGTACTTTTTGCGAGGATCCTAAAAAAAACTTTCACTAGTCGAAAATATAATCATTTGAGTTTTTTGGCCAGATTAAACGTAAACCAGTGTTTTGACTATTGATCATTTATAACGAGAACGTTTTATTACTCACAATTTAACCGAGTACGAAGTAGTCACACCAATTACTCAAGCTTTAGAGTATGGCAATGTTCAAGGTACTAATCGACGCAAAATTTGCTTGTACCGTCCTGGAACTGATGTATGGTATTTGTTCATTGACACAACAGTATCGCCAATTACAATGTCTGGTTGCTATATTCTTTCGAATGAGATTTCCCACCAGTAATTTCTATCGACACCAATAGCGTGTAAGTAATAACTTTCTCTTTGGCGGATATTTTCATCCAACCAAAATCAGTTGATTCATTTCAATGCGGCTGTTTTAGGACACATTCATGTATTCAAGTATTCTTGGAAACTTGAATTCGATTGTCAAAAGTCATCAAGTGTGGGGATAGTAGCCATAGCCTAGCTTTGCATTAACAAGGCAATTTCATTGAGTCTAGTGCACAACCTGGTAGTATTACTCCCTTACAAACTACATTTCAACATATATTCCTATATACGTTGTTTCTTCTTAGTTCAACCATATGCTGGTCCTGCAAAGAAATAATAATATATTAATAATAATTCATTAGTTCATTAACTGTGGTTAATTTTTTCTAACAAAGTGATTACCAATCCGATCTTATTTTTGGTTAAAAAGACCGAGAATAATGGTTCCTCTTTATAAAACTTTTACTTATTTAAGATTCCACCTATCGAACGTGGTAGCATCAGACATACCTTTTGAATATACAGGAGGCGTACAGACTCGTCTCGTCGATGGACATTCAGTATCACAACAACTCATGCCATAACAATGTTCATTAGATTCACACGGTGCATACTGAAGGACATCACGGCACGTGAATACAGATCTCGGTGGACAATGGTCTGGAAAAACAAAACAAAGTCCGAGTCCCAAAATATAATCAATTATATTAAATAATAAAAAATAAATATAACTACATTGATTCCCGTAATTATCGTAGATCGTAGATTTTAGGACCCTTTCTAAAGATTTGCGCCTTTTATATAGTAGGACGGGTCAGCATACGATGTTAGAATGACGTTGTATGGACGTTGATGAGGTGTCAAAATGTTTAAAGAAACGTCGTCATATAGTGTTATTCATTACATGTTGGTCTAGAGCTAGCGATGCGATCAAAACATTGTTACAGCGATTCGAAAGAAAACAAATAAACAAAAGAAAAATGTTCGCCTACTATTCCACATTCCAAAGTTTGGCTTGTAAGTAAACGGCACCGATTGATACTGACGTTTCCTCGCACTCTGTTCGTCATACCAGCCACCATAGTAACGAGGATACCATGTTTGTTGTGGTGGAAATGGCGGTGGTAGCAGCGATCGTCTATAGAAATCTACAAAAAAAAAAGATTGAAGATAAAAGGATAAAATGTTAAATCAAAACAATTCCACAATTTCAGATAATTTTGATCTTACGACTTAAATAATATAAATTCTATGTATTGGGCTTGACAAAGTATAAATTGGGTAACGTATAATATTGACAGTTATCTTTAAAAAGTAATAGATTTTTGCATTAAAATATGTTTATTTTCGTAATCTTAATCCGAAATAACGAAATTAAACAAAACTGTTTTGCAAAATTCAACAGCTATGACTTTGATTTAGACACAAATTTCAACATGGCAATATTAAGTGACGAGGAAAGTTGTTCTTTTAACCGCCTTAACAAGAAAGTGTCCTGACCGTGAGGATGTTACGAATCAGCCGGAAATATGTTCGGCTCTCTTTAAAAATCTTTATTTTGAAACTTCAATATCTATTGATATTATATCAATATTACGTCATGTTTCCAATAAAAAGAATGGCCTGTGGGTCTCGCCGAGGTCCTGTTTCAATCACAGTTTTGTTTTCGTAGAGTTTTCATCACAAACGTATTCGTTGGTTCCATGATAAATGGTTTAAGGATAGAATAACGACCGAAAAGATTTTCTCAAATTGTCTTATTCTGAAGTCTATCGATCTCTATATTGGTATGAAGCAGCTTCGTTGGGCTGGCCATGTTGTAGGCATAGACATGAGCAGACTACCTCGAAAAATGTTATCATCGTTGTTTGTGGAGATATATATTATAGAGTATATATATATATATATAATAATAATATATATATATTAATTAATTATATCATATATTAGATAATTCTAATTAGAAGAAAATGTGACTTCATCTGCAAAACACTAGAAAATAAAAATTCTTAAAATGGAATTCCCACTTTCATTTTTCGAAAGAGAAAGGTCCATTCTTATACAATAGATGACGCAGTAAATTAGAGAAATGACCATAATCATGACTGGTTTCTTTATAAACCATATAATTGCAACCATATAATTGCAAAGCTGTATGTTTCCATCTGTCAAATGCATAACAAATTATTATTTAAAAAGTATTTTTCTGAAAGTCTATGACATGATGAAATAATGGTGAACGAAAAGGAAATTTAGAAGAAAATTCTCAATCTTTTTGGTTTTTTATCATTAAGTTATCGCGATCAAAAAAGATTTAAAGATCTTTTTAGAGAGACCAAATAATACTGAAACTTAGTTTCAAATTCCAAAAATAGTTTTCAGCTGTCCTATACCAAATTCGAACAAATATGATTCAAGAATAAGAATTTTCTGGGAAGGAATTGTCTCCTTATCAAGGTTTTATCCAAATTATGAAGATTATCTTAAATTCTACTATGATCAATCGATTTAATATCAAACGATCAATTTTATATTATAATTCCGAAAAACCAATCCTAAAAAATATTTTTCAGCTGTCCTATACAAAATTCGAACAATTATGATTAAAGAATAACATTGTTCAAATACAAGACAAATTAATTATATTGTGAATTTTTTTTTTTCGGCAACGGGGGGCTTATCTAACATGTCCATTATGGATCTGTTGGTTGGGTTATTTTCAGTGCCGTATTTTATTGGAGCAAGATTGATCAACAAAAGCTCTCGTTACAATGACATAATCGTCGTATCCCTCGTACTCGTTGTGTGTCAGAAGAAAGTAAACAAACTGTTCTCACACTTAGTATAATGCGATACATATCGCTGCATTCCCCCTTGACACAAATTGGTCATTCGACCCTCGTTACGGTCGTCACCACACAACTCTTAATTGCAATAGGATTAACTTCATTGCACTTTTATCACTACTACCAGGATATTGACAACACAAGCAAGAGTAGATTTGTAGCAGATCAATTTTTTTGAACATAGAAAATCGCAGTTTTGAAAATCTTGCAAATAAGTCCAGCTTTCAAATGCGGCTTAAGGTGTTTCCTTTCGCGGCAAAGGAAATTTTATCCTCTTCCATATAGGCAGAAATCATAGACCTTTATTTTTAGAAGCTACAACCATCGGTAGCAGATACGTTACTTGCAACTCTAAATGTCTTACATGTCACTCATTGGCACTGAGTTAAAAACAAATTTATATTTACTTACCATTGTAATTATACCATGGAAGCGGATTCAGGCTAGATGGATTTGGCGATACATAAGATTTCCACCACTTAAAACCAGTTCCCTGGTGTAAGTATGATCTCCCTTGTAGTGGAAGACTAGCCGCTGCTGATCCTCTGTGTATTTTTCGAGCTTTCAGGCTTTTTGCACGCTGCGTTATTAGCCTCGTTTTCCAAAAATTATCTAGCTTTATCCTATCAGTTTCAAACATGGCTGGAGTAAGTTCCTTCAATGGAACTTGTCCTAGGCTTTTGATACCTTGAGTAGAATCGAGCTCAACTGTCTGAGTAAGCGAGACGTCGTTGTTTGGGATATGTTCTTTTAAGACCTCGTATTTCTTTATCCATTTAGCGGGCGTACCGAATATGCTTTGCGGATAAATATAAAGATGATGTTTGGATGATATGTGTGCCGGTTCTGGGATGCTTGATCGTGTTGTGATCGATCCTGGTTCTTAAAAAAAAAAGACAATGAATATCATGAACTTGAAGGATAGTTCATATTTTTATTTAAGAAATATATACTGCGTGTTGAACCTTTCGCAATTCATAACTGTTTTGTCTACTTTTTTTGCAAATTCAGCTGAATTTCGTCAAAATATTCCAAAAAAGTTCTGACTCATCCTAAAGACCTATTCTTAGAATATTTTTGGCCCAAAATGGCCAATTCCCACTCTGCCATTCTAACTAAATGAAGTTAAATGATGAATCTAGAGAAATGAAAGTGACGGATTTGTATGCAAACGAAATTTAAAATGAGCTTGAGAACGAGAAAAATGAAATGTAAGGAATAAGGGAAAGAAAACTTGGCGGATTTGCCAACATTTAATTGACATAGGTGACGGAAATTTAATTTCACAGATCATCCTCCAATCCATCAAATTTTCTACCTCCAAAATGTCCTCGTCCGAGATGTGTGATTCGCAGAAGCAGATCCAGAGGATCAGTAGCCTACATGAAGGAAAGAAAGAGGACTTTTTCACAACAGATAATTTCCTTTTCGCTCTCCTAAACACGTGCTTGCCGCTATATTCCATCATCGTCTTTAATGTAATTCGTAATTTCATACCATGACTTTCGTTACCAAACATGGATAGATCATCGTGTTTATTGTCGTTCAATTTGACGTTATTGTAAATTCTTGTCGTCAATATGTCGGGGTTTTCTTGTCGGCCTTGAAGCAAATTGCTTCGCTGGATGGCGTTTCGTAGTTTGATGGGATTGACTGTATGTTGAGTAAATGGAAGATGACAATTTTGTATGAAGTAGTACGAGCATGGAATGGAATGTCGCTGGTGAAGGAATGAATTTGACACCTTTTTTTTTCTTACTCACAAGAATAGTGCTTTTTCGTTTCAACTTTTGAATATTCTTAAATTTCGGGCAAATATAATTTTCAGTAAATAGAACCAACAATGTATCAATTTATTTAGAATATATTTCGAACTTTTCGTTTAAAAAATACCAAAGTTTACCATCTCTCGAAGTCTCGATTGATAAGTTCGTTCAAAGCAAAGTAGTATATAAGATTTCCTGTTCGCGCTGCGAAGCATGTTATTAGCGGTTGCAGACCGCTCGATATTTGATTACTCTCACGAAAGAACACATCAGAAATTATCCCGTGGCAACACATAATCGTTCATGTGGATGGGGGGGGAGATTAGTATAGACAATGTGAGTATATTAACAAAGATAAATAAATCCATCAATCATTTAATGACTTTAGAGGCTCCTTTTATTAGAAAGATTAAGCCAAATTTCAACACAAAGGATGAATATAGAAGTCGCACACTTACAATAAAATTATAACATGAATTGTTATACTTCTATTGTTTGGCTGTCCCTTGATACCTTTCCGTAACAGTACTATTATATATTTTTATGTAATTTGTATTTTATATTTGTATTTTATATTTGTATTTTTGTATTTTTGTATTTTTGTATAGTGAAGAGTGTACGTACTGGTGATTTTTGTAATTTTATATGATTTCGGCATATTGCTTTTATATTATTCTAGAGCTGACGATGAACTAAAAAGTTCGAAATACATTCTAAACAAATTAGTACATCGTTGGTTATATTTATATCATTTTAATTTATTCTCAGCATATTCTTAGAACAATGGCAATCTCAAGGGAAGATTAATTCTTCAGTTACTGTATATAAATAATTGTTGTTTTATATTCCTAAAGACAGACTGATTCCGCCAAAACTTCTTCCCTTAAGGTATATCAACATGTTTCGTTTAAAAGACTTTAACCCTTTAAGTGCCAGCCCTTTTTGAAAAAGTGCCCAATTTGAGATTGAAAATTGAGCAGTAACTTCCATTT
>JAUEKX010413191.1:0-17240 GCA_031834005.1 Dendronotus venustus
GATGACAGTGAGAAATAGCACAAGATTATTTTATTTTCACTCTCCTTCGCATGTATTTGCTACATTCTAGATCCGCCACTAAGTTAGATTATTATCAGCACGAGAACTAATATAAAAAAAAAACATTTTCAACTAGCGCAAGAGTTTATTATTATTGGTTTTTTTGTTGGTGTCTTTGAGCCAATGAAATTCATGCAATTACATTTTGGATTTTATTATGGAAAGAAAAGTAATTAAAAAAGTAATAGATTATCACATTATCGGAAAACATTCAGGCAAAGATTTTTTTATAGTTTTCTTTAAAAATGTTTTGGTTTTATAATTTATAATTCTTACTTCTGAATGTTTTTATTCCCTTAGCCAACCCAATGACGTATTTTTTTTTTTGCACGATGTAACTAGAATAGAAATACTCTTTTTGAAATAGGTAGATGTTTCTCTATTGTAAAAAAAGATTTTTCGAGGGTCATTAATACTCTCGTAAAATTTTACGATCGACAATAGAATTAGAAATAGAAAAACAAACAAAATAAAGTGTTGGTATTTTGATAGTCTTATGAACTTTATTTTCTTGTGTTTATTAAACAAAATAAAGATTCTAGTTATTAAACTGCGGATATTGCTTGTAGCATTTATCAAAGATAAGCGCACTCCACTCTCCATAAAGGCACCAGTTTTATTGTATTGTACAAAATGAAACAAGTTATGTCTAGATATTTAATTCAGTATCAAAATATTTTTTTATAAAATAACTTATTTTATTTATTTTTACTATTTTCGTTTTCATTTAATATTTTATTTTGGCAATATTAAAAATAGTTTTCTGTTTTCTAAAACAACACTTTGCATTGCGTGTTCTAAACATTTTGATAAAATTTGATATTTTGGAAAATACCAATGTTATTGTTCCAATGTTATTGTTCCGTGGAAATGATTTTATGATTCGAAGATGTTTTTATATGATAATGAAACAGAAAACCTTTCTTTAGGATAAGTATAATATTCTTGTGTAGTCATCCCATGGTGAGTAAAATATTTTAAATAAAAGTATGAAATTTAATGATTAATTTTGAGTGAGGACTTCGTTTATAATATTGTATATAGAAATTATTAATTCAATTAATTGTATACGGTTTGAAAACAAGAAGAAATTGTTTATTCAATTCAACTTTATGCTCTTTCATCACCCTTGAACTTTTTATTTTATATTCCTGGCATCAGCATTGTTTTGGTTTATTTGAAAGAATACAGAAAGTCAAAAAAAAAATTGAATTCAAAATTTGGAAATTAAATCCCGGATCCCGTCAATTCGCAGAAGAATACTATTGGAATAATATGAAAATTGACGACGAGATTTTTAACATTACATGCTTTTGGTTTGAAAAATTTGAAAAACCTAAAACTATCTCCTGACCTTCAAAGAATATAATTAATATCTAAAGCTTGGACCGTAGATACTTGAATTGCTGGTAGTGTTATATTTACTTTATGTTCATTGTGTAGATAGACCTTTAGTTTCATCGTGTAGATAGGCCTTTATATGTATTGATATTTGTGTTCATTTAAAATATATTCAGAGTTATAAAAGTTATCACGTGCGTCAGTCACTGATCAAGAACTATTGGAAAAGGTAGGATTGAATCTTGGGACGATTTTTTTCCTTTTTCGCGGAAGTTTGGCATTGTGATTTTTCTTCGATAAACCTTTTAGGTTCGCCAAAGTTTCTCTTTCATGAAAATTGGTGGAACTTTCCGCTTCTCTAATTTATTAATTTTATTAAAAAATGTATAATGTAACAACGTCGTCGACTGCGTTGAATCAGATAACTTTCAAAATAGAGGTGAGGGTTGCTATACTAGAACACGTCACTTTCATAAAAGAAAGGTGTTAATAAAAAGTGTTATTTTGCACGGAATATTCAGAAAGTTATTTTTTTATTGAATTTTTTTTATGTCTTTCGATTAACATGGAAATAGGTTTCACCTTTCTTTACAAGAAAGAAAAAAAGTAAAAACAATGAAAACTATTGTATGGCTGATTACATTTTGCTTGAGTTTTGACGTGACCCCAGTGCCGATTAATTTGTAATCGGCCCGTTACATAAATCGAAAAAAACGATTAACCATATAATTTAACCATATAATAGCATAATATTTCGGACAGAGAGATTAATCCCGATTTACAGAAATTTCTTTCTTTCGTCTATGCTAGTATTAATAAGGTCCAGAAAAATTTTCGTTCGAAATTTATTTATATACACATGATAATACAGTACTTAACGGACACCACTGGACAGGCGGACACCTCTGATTAGCGGACCAATTCTTTTCAACTGGCTGTTTTCTGATCAAAGCCCCATAAAAAACTTTCTAAACAGCGGACACTCTAATATTCACTATATTTTTTACACAAAATAGTGAAGATGGCTTTTTTAATCTTCCAAATTAAAAGCGGGCAGTTCAAAAAAATAGGAGCCAGTGAGCAAAAACAGAGAAAAATAGTTTTTCAAATATTTATTTCAAAAACTTTGAAACTTGACAACTAGCTTTTTATATCTTCGATCTTTTTTCCAGTTGGTCAACTTTTCTTGTCCGTGGTAAATTCCAGATCATAAGTATCTTCTTTACCAAAAAAATTTATTGGGACGTTGTAACAACGTCCAAAATGACATCTTTTTAACATCGTGCACCGGCCAGGAATTATTATAGAAATCTGTACTGAGTAAAACTAATTGGAATTGTTTGTTTCAATATAGGCCCAAGATGGCCACATTTTATTTCTGAAATCTGTTTAAATTTGAACTTTTTATTTTGGGTCAACTTAGATTGGGAAAGTGCAAATCTATCACAATTAATAACATGTATTAAGTAGAAATCGTGTTTGCTGCTAGACTGTTTCATATTTTAATATCAGTTAAAAATCGCGATCATCGCGAGAGGGCGATGTTAGGTTGTCGCGCGGGAACGGGAAATTGTGACGGGAAATTTGGGATCCAATAAAAAACGGGATAAATCTCTAATAAATTGGGACAATAATTAAATCCAAGGTTTCCGTTCTCCTGTTGATAACAGAACATCTATATAATAACAATAATAAAAATTCTATATGTATAATGTAACTATATAAAGTTATTTCATGAAAATCATAAAATATCTCTCTTGAAAAATAATTCTCCTCCAAGTCCACACGTTCAATTGACGTTCAAAGAATGAAATCATAAACGTTGTGTCAGGATCGAAATGTGAATGAAAGAGTTTTTTGAGCTCACGAAGGTTTCTCTTCCGAAACTCGTATACGTCATTTCGTTAATAAAAATCGACATAAACATTCTTTAATTCGATCTGTTTTCATTGGTTTCTTGGAGGTTCCAGTCACCTGGAGTTTAGTTTGCATAACTTATTGATAATGAGAAGATCGACTGAGAGAAAACAAATTTTGGGCTCAGCGAGTAATTACGAGCCAATAATTTTTTTTAAAAAAGAGCTAAATGGTAAATAGTATAGACATGATAAAAAAAGTAAAAAATGCAGTAAAATTTTTTACTTTTCTTTTTCTAATTAAGTAACAGAAAAAAACAACAACAAAAACAATTTAAAAATTGCCTGTCTGCACCGAGATACCTTGTCTTCGAAAAATTCTTTTGCAATATTCAGAAGTTCGCTTTTTTTAAGAACTTTAAAGAGTCAGATACATCAAAGCGACTTCAGTGACGTGCCTAGAGGTTCGGCAAACACATGTGTAGGAGAGCAAAATGACAATTATATCTGTTGAGGTACACTCAAAGGCAATTGTTTTTCACTCTCCTTCACATGTGTTTTCTGGTCCTCTAGGCACGCTTCTGGACTTGTAACTTGACACGACAACAAAAAAAAAAAGCAATTAAAATCTCACATTATCGGAAAACATTCAGGCATTCATTCAAAAAATTTTCTAAAACACTAATTTTAATGTTTGAACCTTTCACAAATCGTGTTATTTGCAATGTCAGCCGGCACACGACGTCAGAACGAACGTCGTAACAACGTCCAAATGACGTCGTTTTAACGTCGTGTGCCGGCTGGAATTATAAATTTTGTTGCAGATTACGTAGAATAGTAGTTGAGAATTTCTTTGTTCTAGAATTTGATTTAACGAATGAAATGCTGATTTTCTAGAACCCCCCCCCCCCAAACATAAAATCTACATTCTGCAAGAGTGATGTAATACTCACTTTGCCATATCAAAGATTTTCAATGGCGCATCGTTCCGCGGTGTGGCCACAGGAGTCGAATTACCGGACGAGAAGGCCGGTGGAGACGTATTTACGATGTCTTTAGTCGGTGTCGGGCCTCCAAATAGTTTTGAATCGCCAAACGGTCCGTCGCCATTTTTTCCGGGCATCATTAGGATTCGCTCGTTCATTGGTGTACCCACACAGGGCGACTGGACTGGTGTTGTGTTATTCGAGTCACCGTTACGGTTCAGCTCTTCCGTGTTAGAGCTCAGTCCTGTTAACGAGAGAGCGCTTAGTTTCTGCTTGAGCGAACGTCGCTTCGCCAAGCGTGAATTTCCGGGAGGAGAGAGTCCAAACTTAGGCGGGGTACTCCAACGTGATATGATGCCGTGACTTGTGTTGTTGTCTTGGTGTTGTAACTGATCGTCGTCGTCATGGCTATTTTGTCGCTCCGAAATGATGCGACGGTACGTCACTGCTTCTGATGTAACCACTTTCAAACGGTGAGTAAAAACCTCGCTACGAAACAGCAAAATGAGGATGTTAAAACAATGTTGTTATAATGTCTTTTCCAGCATTATAATAACTTTGTAGCAACGTCCATACAGCGTTGTTCTAACGTCGTTTGACGAACTGATGCTACGCAAATACAAATCTAAGACTTGAAACTTTGCAATGACGAATTTTAAACAGAAATCTTTGATATTGTCATACTACTACCTTAAGGGAAGAAATTTTCGCGGAATTTATTTTCGCGGATGAGAGGGTCGAAATTGGCGAATTTCGCGGATAGGCGAATATAAAAAATTTCACGGAATTTTATTTAGCGGATGAGCAGTTTTCAGAAATTTTTTTTAACACAATAAATAGATCAAATTCAATAACAATACTTCTTTTTAAGTCTTTCAAACCAAACAGTGGAGTATAAAAAAAAAAAATTAGATTTCACGGAATTTAATTTCGCGGATGGGCTATTTTGATGCGTTTCGCAGAATTTAATTTCGCGAATTAGGCCAAAAACCGTGAAATTAAATTCCACCAAAATTTCTTCCCTTAAGGTAGTGTTTCCCTTTAACCCAACAAAAAGATATTTGGTGTAGTTTCAATATCACAAAAACTATAAAGTGATAGTTACGGAAGCCGAGAAGGAAGACCAATATTATAAATGGCTTTCCTTATTTTTAGACTTATACGCAACAAAATAAAAAATAAAAATTGCGACATTATATGTTGTAGATCAGTGTAACAAAGACTACCGTCGAACAGAGGCTATGCGTGTTTTCAAACTAAAAAAACTAGCTTGCTTACCTCGACAACACATCAGGTGTATACAAATGGTTGTTACTCGCCTATAGAAGGTAATAGGAAAAGAAAAAACATAATGCATCAAAGCTCTCTAAACACAAGTGCTTCTGGAGAGTCTAAAATGTGTTAAAAATTTTGAAAACTAATGACGTCATTTAGTACAACCTACATATGTAATACTGGACCTAGTCGCTCAAGTAACCTGAAAGATTAGATCAAATTTTCTTTAAAACAACTTTGGCTGTCGCAGACTAAGTAGGGAAGCAAACAGAGGCGAAATGGAAATCATGGAGGTAGGGCTAGTTATTGTAGAGGTAGGGCTAGTTATTGTAGCTGGCACACGACGTCGTGACAACGTTGCTTCAACGACGTGTGACGGATGTGTTATGGAAACCTACGATTTGTAACCAGGGATGGTTCAGAACGTCCTCGACCGAATATCTTTTTGAAGCTTCTTTTACTAACAAATGCGAGATCAAATCCTTAGCTTCTGTTGAAACATTCTGCCATTCATCATTCGGGAACTTGATGTTTGCATCCAGGATGCTGTGCCAAAGGACTGATTCGCACTCGTGGCACGAACCCCCCGACTCCCAGTCGCAACTCTTGTTGCAGTTGCCTTGAAACGGGGGTTTACCACTCAGCATGATATACCTGAATACAAATTAACGACGATTAAAGGAAGAAATTGATTGCGGAAAGAAATGGGCGCGGAAAAACGAATGCGAAAATTAGGCGTTCTAATCCGTATTTTCCCCGTATTTTTTGTTAAAATCGAAAGTTTCTGAAATTGGTTGGAGAGGGAATAAGTAATTTTATGTTTGTCATATTACATCTTTATTACACTTTTTACATAGGTACTACATGTTATTATACGTTAATTACATTTTGTAAAATTACTAGATTGAATTTCCAAATAAGTCAAGGGATCTGCTTCAACCAACTAAAATCATGTAAATAATGAGGAAACACTGCAACTAACAACTAAAATGGTTAACTTTCGAGGCATTCGTTCTCAATTCTCAGTCGGTCTTTAAAACTGCCATACAGTTAAAAGTTTACAGTTGCATTTTTAAAAAATAAAAAGAACAACGTTGTATGGATGTTCATAAAACGCCCAAACGCCGCCAAAACTTTATTTTGATTAACTGCTCGGTAGCATGACATCCGAGAGAAACGATCTCGTTAGCAGATTGCAGAGAAGGAGGATTATTTGTTTAGCTCATAAAGACAACTTTGGATTACCAAACTAATCTCCGATCACTTAATATTGGTGTTTGCTAAATATATATTTGAACGTTATTTTGAAATATGAGTGGGCATGTGAGTCGAAGCGAAGATGATAGTTTTGTGAAAAGAGCATTCAAAGAACACTTTGATGGGAAGAGAAGTAGAGGGAGACCAAAAAAGCGCTGGGAAGACCAAATACGAGACGATCTCAAAATCCCCATCCTGACTGCAGAACGCAAGGCGAAAGATCGTACCACCTGGAAGAAATATGTGAAGAAAGAATGTGCAAAGACCCTTTAAGGGTTATGCAATTAAGTAAGTAAAGTAAGTATTTTGAAAGATGGTTAAGAGCAAATAACATGCTTCCAAATATCACGATAAAGCACGTTTTATTTGGTTGGTTTCGTAATTTTGGCCACACAGAATAACTGAAATTACATTCGGCATGCGACGTTAGAGTTATTAAGTTTCAACGTCCATACAACGTCGTTCTACCGTCATATACTTGCTTGAAAAGGAAACGTAAAAATGTTCACACAAAACCTGATAACTTTGATAAAATAAAACAATTTACAAAGAAATGCTGAATAGCTCTTATTCTTAAAGAAGTGCTTTACTAGCCTATTGGGTATCTTTACTATATCTTTCATACAGAACATTAAAACCTGGTATGGAAGTCTTCGTTAGAGGCTTACGGCTCTGTTTTCACGTCATACGCAGACTTAAACCTAAATTTAAACTTTGGACATTCTTAAAAGAAAATTGATACCGTTTGAAATTCAAGAAGATGTTGAAGAAAAGAGGAAAAAAATACCTCGGATTAAAAAGAAAACACCTAAAGTCTAAAGTGCACATTTGAGAGGATAAGCAAGATAAAACACTTCAATTTTTTTCTTTTTGAGGATGACTTGAAAGAGCCTGTACATAGTAAACTCAAGTGAGGATAGTTATAGATATATCCAAAAGAAAACCAGTGATACAGTATATGAAAACCAAGAATAGTCAAAGTATTCAGGAGTGTGCATAAAAATAAAATTCAAGTCAATTAAAAGGGCACAAAAACTGCGCAATAACAGATAGAATTAGGTTATTGGGAGAAGAGTGTAACAAAAACAAAATTCCGCGAAATAAAAAAACAATTTAGATTCGCGAAAATTGGCATTTCCTAAAGGAAATCTTTTGAAACCATCCTAAAACAATATATTTCTAGCCCAATTCTCACAAATGAAAAGGTATAATATTAGCAAAAATTCGATATCATAGTACAACAACAAAAACAACAACAAAAGAAAAAGTTAAAATAAACAACATTTTACAGAGAGCGTGTAAAAACGCGAAAAAACCGCAAAAAAAATTAACAAACACGTTTTAGGCGCCAAAACTATGAGACTTGAATTAAATTGGTTGAGCTAAATTTCATTCACATTTAGACCTAAGGGAAAAATTTAAAACTCAATATACCAGGAACAAAACGGTTGTTTTTGTAAAGAATATCTTCTTCTCGGATGTAATTAGTAACAGGTAAAATAAATAAAAAACAGACGAAAGATTTAACTAAAAATTGGTAGTAGAAAGGCCAAAGAACTTTTAAAACACTTTGATGCAAGGAATGATGGACCATGTTAAAATTTCTTATTAACACAAAATAAAGAATAAAAAGATTACAGGGTTTGAAGGGGGTAAGCTACATAAGCTAGCTTTCAAAAATACGAAATTATTTCGCGCTGAAACGAAATATCCTATCATGTCATGTGCTAATTCAAAGATTTATACAGATGCTGTTGACATGAAAACCCATTTCTCCTGACTACACGAATTTTTAATTCAAAGCCCTCTTATTTCTGGTAGTTTGAAGCTATGACAGAGCTAATAAAATATGCGATGTTGTTGCATCTAAAATTAAAACTAAATTACGCCATACACGCGTTGAGATGGTGTGGGAGGTGCTATAGGAGCCTCCAATAATGTCAAAACACTAGTAGTGTAACATGAGCCTTAAGTGAACGGCGGCACTTAAACTTGAGAGTCAGCTCGGCTCTTTAGTAAATTATAGATTTGGCAGATTGGTACAAGAACGTTTCAACAATGTCTTGGGGACTCCAAATGCGTCTCTGGTTAACTGGACCGATGACACTTACGTTCAAGAACTTGAGAGTTTGTTTTGAAGAGAAGAATCACCTTTTTTTCTTTTTTTTACTCACTTAAAATATCGATCATATTATAATATTGAGGGATTTTAAAATTTGATTTAATTAAATTAATTTAGTTAATGATGCATTAACCGCCGGAAACAGACACAAACTCCGATGACTCGAACTTCCAGTATTGCATTTCTTTCAGGTTATCTATTAATTTTATGATTATTAAATTAAATTTTTCAGTTTATTTATTAATTTCTATTATAAATGCATCAGATACACAATGATTTATTTATAATTAATAATAACAAATTATATCACGTGTAATGCTTTTCAAGTTGTTTGGTCTCCGTAACGTATGTTGCGTTAAACATGTCTGGACACACCCTGCCGAATCTTTACGACTAGTTTGATCTCTATTATTTTTATATTTACACGCCTGCACGAATTCCACAGATTACGGGATCTCATCTAGCTAGGGGATCAAGAAATATTGTCTATTTGTTTGTTATTGATAAGCTTGTTGTGTCTAGACAAGCTGAATTAACGCTTACACGAGAATCAATACAAAATATTACCCCACGACTTGATAACGACCTCGTTACAACGTTGTTTTGACGTTTTGAAGTCGTAACAACGTCCAAATAACGCCGTTTTAACGTTTCATCGGTTTATTATTTATTTAATTTTGGGCAATTATTGACAAAATTTCTTTAATCTAGCCAAACCATCAAAACTTACGAAAGTCAGCAACCGAAAAAGGAAACCGAGCTGAGTAAAAAAACAAAACGAACTCGTAAAACACACAAAAATATGAAAGCAAAATTCTGGATAACTGAAAAAGGATATATCCTTTTTCTATTGATATCGAAAAACTTTAGTGGAAGTTCACAAATGGATTCATTTAGTTCTCCTCCGCAGATGTTTGAAGCACACTAGATCCGCCTCTGATAATGAAAGGCGTAACAATAAGAACAGTAAACAAAAAAGGGTACGATGATGCCAGACTGACTAATCGGATTATGATGTGTGGTTAGTTTCTTAATTAACTCCCTGGAACATTTTCAATTTTCAATAAATTACATAACCTTATTCCATGCCTTATGAAATTACGTAAGTTTCGCAACTAAATATACGTGTAAAAAAAATATATATAAAAAAGAAAAAAGTCATGTAACATAAGCACGCTGTCTAAAACAGAAATTTAAGTCAGAAATCGAGGCGTAGTTATGTGTATGGACATTAAGATGTAAAAGGTCACACGAAGCTGAATAATCTGACAATCTCATCTCTAATTCAATCAAATTACCCACATTAACATAACTATGGAGCGATCAAGATTCATAGGTAAGTAAATGCGCACTCCAAAGTCTACCTGATGTACAAGCCTTTTTTATAAGAAAAAGTTTCTTAAATTTTCTTATAAAAGTGATAATTTCTTACACCAAATGAAAACGTTTTGCAGTGCTACAATACACAAACAGCCATAGTTTACTGCTGTTCATGTCATCTCCTTCGATTGATAGTCAGTCAGTGAGGTTTCAAAAAAAACTTTCTTAATGTTTGAAGATTCTATATGTAGCTTTCTTATAAAAAAAACATATATATATATACAGGAATAATAGAATGAATTAAGGATAGCATGAGAACAGAATTAAATAAGAAGAAGGGATGAAAAGAAAAAAATATGTATGGAATAAGAACAGAACAGAATAAGCACAAAGATAAAGGACAAAGAAAAACCGAGAAAATCACCCTTATTGAAGATGGTTTTAACTGATGTAAGAGGACTAGCTGTCAGCATGTTTTAAATGTAAAATTATCACATTGTTATAACTTCACACAGATTCACTTCATTCACAGAACTTATAGACCCGATATATCATATTCGCTATCATAAAACGAAGAGAAAAACAAAACAAAAATATTTCGCAAATGTTTCTGCTTAAATGTTTATACCAAAATAACATATATTATTCTTGTAATATAATATAATATGTAATTAATAAATTAACAAGTGACCTTGAGTAGAAAAGTACATAGGTCAAAATATCATAGTCATGGAGCAGAAACATTTTTTTGTAACAATATATTTTAATATATATACAATATACATGGTTTATGCCTTGAGTAGAAACATTTCTGATTACCAAAAGTTAAATGGTTTTACAGTAAGTTCAAACAATACACTTTTTTTTTTATAAGAACGTCTAAGTTTCAGCTGGATGTTTTTTATTCTTATACTTACACAGGGGGAGAGACAAGACCTAAAAGGTTTACAATAACTGGACTATTTTTTATTCAGTATGTGACCTCCTATACCTGAAAAACAAATAAGAAAATCAAAAGTTTCAACAACAACAACAACCGCTTTGCGAAAATCCGTTCCTACGACAGACCAATATAGGAAAAACACAAAATTGTTTTGATGACGTCACCAAAGAGTTTTATAATCTGTGTTAATACTAAAAGGCGTACTCCACCCCGTCCCCTAAAAAAAGAAGGTTTTAATGACGTCAAGAAGTCCAGGCGTAAACCCTTAAAGAAATGTTCGTCAATTCTGTACCAATTCTGTTCTGATTTCATGACGTCATTTAGGTCAACAGCAAAAAAATACAGTAAACTCATAATAAGCGAGACCCTTGTCTCGATAAGTGAGACATTTGCTAAGAGGGACCAAATTTCTCTGTCCCTTGAACTTTCTCACGAATATAAATACTTTGGTTAATTGGGACATTTGCTAAGAGGGACCAAATTTCTCTTTCCCTTGAACTTTCTCACGAATATAAATACTTTGGTTAAGTGGGACATTTGGTCCTTTGTGAGTCCCTCTTAAGGGGAGTATGCTCGAATTGTTTTAACAGACCTTGTTCAAATCACTCAGTAGAAAAACGCACGCGCTTATGTAAACCAATATATGGACGGGAAGATATACTGGTTGCCAGTAGTAACAACGACGTCGTAACAACGTCATTTCAATATTCTTTTACGGACGGTTATTCCCACATTAAAACCTACTGTTACATAATATCACATAACATACGTATGAGATGAGAGATGCCAATGACCAAATAAGAAAAAAACGTACTATGTCAAGTACGTACTGAGTACGCTATCTAAAAGACGTATGAAAAACGTTCCAGTCGAGCCATATAGGTTTGTTTCAAGGAGGTTCGTATTTGCCCTATTAATAACTGTTTTTGCTTGTATGTGATGTGCAACACAAATAGACAAATATATTGCTGAGATTATTGTTTTTATATTAAAGAGGATTAAAACCAGCCCACAGACCTCCCTTGAGCACGTGACACTTTCACCTTATTAGGCACCTACACCTTATTGGCCCTTAAACGCCGCCGGCCGAAAAAGACAACGTCCCTTTAGATGCCAGTTTGGTCAACTGTTTATAATACAGCTAAAATATGTCCACTAAGCTGGTTTAGTTCAAGGAGCCTTTTATAATGACACACACACCACGTTAATCGCTTTTGATCATCTTTGAAGTGTCAGGACAAATATCATGAAATTTTGAGAGAGGCGGAATTAGCTATAACCGATAATTGTGAAATTACTCTCCCAAACTGGTATCTCTTATGAATTGAAATTCCAGCCGTCTATTTACAAAACATTTGTAAAGAAAGGAAAAGATGTATCAGTCTTGATACATACTTTAAATAATCCCCTCTAAAAAAAAAAACACAAACCAGAAGAATATCAGAAAGACAATATTTTTCCTATAAATAAATATAATCTTCTAAATAAAAGTAAGAACAATTTTTTTTTCGGTATAAGACTTGCAAAACCCATTCAACGGAAAGGTCTATGTCATCAATTAGCAAGGTTATCCTCATTACTGTAAACAGTAGTGGATTCGAACCCCTGACCCTGAGACGGACAGTGAATTCACAATTTCACAGTTAACCCAATTTAAATTAAAAAAATTGCCACGAAAAATCGAGAAACTTTTAAACAGACATTTGTCACTCTGTACCTGTATCTGTGACCTGCAGCATAAACAGCTCCACGGAGGAGAACAATATCAACAAAATTAAAGACATTATTCTTAAAACTGTCCCCTCCTTCGCAGTTTATTTGATGGGCCAATACGAATAACAAAAAAGAGAAATAAACAACAGAAAATGGTCACTAGACATCTTTTGAATGTTTGTGTTACATTCTTTCACGCTTTACAATAGCGGGAGGAGGGATGTTGTATACACACAGGTACGGTTCTGGTTTATACTTACGTATACCTTAAGGGAAGAAATTTTCGCGGGAAGAAATTTTTTGTATCACGAGGACACTGGAACGTGACATAACACGTGATTCCTCGCAAAAAGAATTTCGAAGATAATAAACACCTTTACTTATTGTTTTAAGGTGATGACATAAAGCGACCGGAAACGACGAACGACGAACGACAGCACTAACATCATAACATTCCAGTCACTAACAGTTTTTCCTTATACACACATATACATACATCTTATATGCGCTGTTCGTTCTAATAATTTATATTAGACACGCATTACTTCTGTTCACAGTCAGCGGTTTCAAAAACGTTTCTAGATTTTAGAATTAGTCATAACAATATGGATATTTAGGTATATCAATATACCAATACGACCAATATAGGTCGTAAAAGTTTCTTAATTTTTGAAGATTCTACATGTATTCTTAATAAAAAAAAAAAAGATTTTGTTTTTACAATGGCTCCCACGAACTAGTAATGGAATTAAAATTTTCGGCTTTCACATGGATTTTCATGGGGTCTTAAAAACCAATTTGCGGGGTGATAATGGGATATAAGGACATCTTTTTTTATAAACACAAACATCTGTTGAAGAAATGATAATAGTTCGTTCATTCATGTCACTCGACACGTCTAATCAAAACAAAACAAAAAACAAAAAACGGCTTTCAGTCAGACCCAATTAGTTTCAGTCCGTCGCACAGCGCTGAACGACCGTAGGAAAAAAACAGGTTTTCAAAACCTGTCTGGCAAGCAGGCTTTATATGTATGGACGGCTATCAGATGATTGTACTAGTGAAAATTATACACATCAACTGGTAGAAAACGTAGCAACAGATCTGACCTATAGACCCGTCAACAACAACACAAATGTCAACATGACAAGCTACTCAATAGAAGGCTATATGCCAGAACACATTATTAGAACTCCATCGTATGGATGTTGATAAGACGTCAATACGACGCGAGTCACAGGAATGACCTTATTTAGATAATAATTTAAAAATAATATTGTTTTTTAAAAAAATGCCATTTTTAATCTGAGCTGTAGCCAATTCACAGGAGTACCTCCTATTGTATTTAAGTTTTCCCAGAGCAACGTTTCTCATAAACAACCGAGTTTTAAGCCCAAATCAAAGTAGAGTTGCTTAGAGATTTATAGCGACTAGACCAATCAGAATCATGTAGGCAATAGCAACGCCAATCAGAATCCTTCTTCTCGACTCTTCAGCAGGTTTTCTTGTTATTTTATTACCCTTTCAATCAAAACAAAACAAAAATTTATAAAGAAGAAGGTTTAATGGTTTATTCGATTAAATAAATTCACTGAATCTGTACAAATTACGCGAAGTTACTGTGACAAAAAACGCCTGCACAGGAGAGCAAAAAGACGATTACTTGTTGAGAAACACTCAAAGATGATCGTTTTTCGCTCTCCTTCGCGTGTGTTTGTCGACCCTCTAGGTACCCCTCTGTCGGTAGTGGATTCGAAACCTCTGATCAGCAGCTCAGGTTCTCAAATTAGATAAATCGAGTTGCTTATAAAAAACGTCCATTTTAACTAGTGATAAGCATGATAATCAACATCATTTAATCTGACTTTTATCTTTCTTAATTATCATCATGATTCAATTACAAAATCTATTTGTTATCGCCCACAATACAGTGTTTTTTAATAGTTCTGTGTTATGAGATTTTAGTCCCAGTCCCCTTTTGAGAAAAACATGTGTTTTTAAGATTGCAATCCCAGTAGTAAGCCTAATTTTAAAAACGGTTTCTGTCACAAACTACGACAGATACAATGACACATTCCTTGTTATTCCATCAATGAACAATGAACAAAAGCCCTGTTTTTCAAACCTACGTCTCGGAGGATGTTCTGTTCTAAAGAAACTCGAAAGAGAAATAAGTTGTGCTATAAAATATACATTTAGACTAGAAATTTAAAAGCATAAATTAATTAATTAACATGCCCCCTCCCCAAAAAAAATTAATATTAAGGTATCAAAACTATCGCTCTAGACCAATCAGAATCATGTAGGCAATAGCAACGCCAATAAAAATCCTTCTTCTCGCGTGACTTGGAAAACTAGTGAATTATGACACAAGTGTAGGAGATGAAAAAAGACATATTGAGAAACAGTACAACATTTAACACCCTCCTTCGTAGGTGACATACTACTAGTGACAAATGTTTTTTACCGGCAAATTGTATTTTTGATTGTATTACACAAAGATGTATTTTGGTAAATTTAGTCGGTGAGAAAACATTTTTTTGCCAGTGACAAATGTTTGAACACTACATGAATACGAGGTTGGGGTTATTCAAACTGGTACAAAGTACGCCACAACAAAGTGGGGGAATTTTGGAACGTTGCATGGACTTCAGACTGCATTTATTGGAGAGAACTAGAGAACCAGCAGTTGGCTCATCAGACGTTTTCAACATGTTATTTTAACGGCCTAACAAAAGCCATGAGTAAATCAAATTACTCAGACATCGACGACTTTTTATCACGATAACATAGGGCTATTAACAAACTAATTAATCAACTTAATGATTTAATAATACTATTAGTACACAGACCAATCAGAATCGCGTAGGCAATAGCAACACTAATCATAATAATACTACTAGTACAAACAACCGCAGTGGATTCCCTAGAGAGATAAATTTTGTATTTTCCCTGAACAGGCTCGTTAGCGGAAATCAATTTATTTTAAATTATTATTGTCATCGGACTTTAATGGAAGGAAAAAAAGGCTTGACACAAAATTTTCTCTTTTTTTTATATGAATCAGGCGTTATTTCTTTAAAACAAAATTCTTACAAAAGAAAATTAATGCTGATTTTCCCAGCCAGGACCGTGACGTTAAAACAACGTCATTCTAACGTCATTATGCGCTACTTGTCTTTGTATATTTAAATTTTTTTTTACTCTATTATTTCAGCTTGTTTTAATGTTGTCAACGTACAAAGTCCAAAAGCTCAGGGGCTTTTTTCGCTTTTTTTTTTAAATATTATAAGAAGGTACAAAAAAATATGTCGTGTTCAAAAACAATAATAATAAAAAGAAAGAAAAAAAGAATGAACGAAAAAAAACTTAATAAAAGTCATAGGAAACGCATCATATTTTTTTCCACTCACGTGACTTTCGTGAGCAAAATTCTTATGAGATCATTACTTGCCACGCCTAATCAGTTCCATAGTAGGAGCTTTGTTAGACAATAAGGTCGTCTTAAATGTGAACATTTTTTGGAATTTTACGTGATGATGTCATTTTCCGTCTGTGTTAATTATTGCATAAATTACATAACATAAACATAAAATTTATAGTCTCACAGGGATAGAAAGTTATTAAAATTTCTTTGAACAAGAAAGTGGAAATGTCGATCTATTTTGAGCGCCGTCCCTTAGCCCAAACAAATCCACTTGAATCTGCAAAGAATGTGACAGATATTTTGAGCTTTCGAAAAGGCTAAGCTGGTAAAAGACGTCTTCTTTAAAGTATATCATATTTTCGATTTGTGTTTATACGCGCTTAAGCCATGCTCGTAAAACGACGTTGTACGGATGTTGAAAAACGGATCGTTAAAAACAATTTTTCAAACAATTTCATAGCGGATTGGATTATTGATCTTAAAAAAGATGAGATCAATAAATTTCAAGAATTAAAACGAAAATCAATCGGTTTTTTTTTGTGTTTATATTTCGACTTTGTCCCACAGTTTTTGACGTCATCGAGTTAAGTTCTAAATATCCCTTATACTATTAACGCCGAGAGAATTCTAAATATGCGTGACTACGAGGAGCCTAAACAACTGATGACATTTATCTATAAGGAACTGTGAGGCCTAAGCAACACTTAAGAAACAGTTAAGGGTGGCAAAATTTCGATGCTCAGTCGAATGTTTTGATTTCTCTCTCGACAAATAAGTTTTTTTCTGTTCTTTTACAGTTCTCTCCCACAAAAAAAAGAAAAGAATGTGTTTTAACCCTTTAAGTGCCAGCCCTTTTTGAAAACGTGCTCAATTTGAGATTGAAAATTGAGCAGTAACTTCCATTTTCAAATTGCACTAAAAGTTGCTGTGTTTGTCCAAA
>JAUEKX010413302.1:0-17229 GCA_031834005.1 Dendronotus venustus
CTTCTCAAATATCCGTTCGTCGTCTTCACACACGATGCCCTTACTGCTTGTTGTTTTTCACGAGGAATAGTATACATTGAAAAAACCTTTTCCTTTATAAAGTTTACTTTATCTTTATCCAACCCTTCCTTCGTTATGAAAACTTCGACGACGTAATATTTACCGCCGAATCTAATTTTTTTTTTGGTATTTTTTTCATTTTTATTGAATCACGTTTTTGCTTGGGTGAAAAAAGAAAAACAAACTCGCGCCGAATAATCTGCTCTTAATTACGAATAACACCTTTGTTAAGACTTCAAGCAAGTTACTCTAATTTGGAAATAACACTTTTCTTCGCGTAGCCTTTTGTTTTATCGCTGGAAACTTCGAGTGAGTTCCAGAGTGAAACACAAAGGATTTAATTACAAAGACTTGCCGCTCTTTCGCGTGGCCTATTGTTTTCTCCGCGTATGCGGAACATTACATCATGACCCCACTGTATAGTTCTACAAAAAAAGCACGAAATAAAGAAATACACCACGTCTAGTGTTACAAAGACTATTTTTCCTCCTTTCTGAGCCAAGCTGGCCGATTACCACAAAATATGCAGCTAAAGGCTGTTTTGCTTTCCATGCTCTTTTTTTTGTCAACTTTTGTTCATTTCTCAACTTGGTGCATATCAACAAATCATTGAGAAAGAAGTGGAAAATGGCGAAAGAACAGAGATGTACTTGGAATTTTTATAACTTGTTATTACAACTTTTGCTGGAATATTAGTGATTTTTTTGCAGCTTAATTACATTTATTTAACCTCTAGATACTAAAATAATAATAATCTTCATATATATGTTAAAAAATATACAGGAATCCCTTCAAATATATACCAATGAAAAAACTGTTCATTGTAAAAATATATAAATATATATTTGTATTATTTGCTAAAGTCAGTACTAATTCTTTACTTTTTTGTTTTTGCAACATATTACAATATATTTACTTGCAGATCACGTATTACACTTTATCTTTTTGCAACATTTAATTTGCGATTTTGCTGATGTAAATTTATGCCATGTTTATATTTATTTGTACCAGCATCAACTTAATATTTTATATATAGTATATACCTATCTGCAGTATTTTTTTAACTAGCACTTTACTGCATAGTTGTGATAGGGTTAGGGTCAGGGTCAGAGATAATCAAGACAAAAATTTAACTGATGGGTACATAAAAACAAAAGAAACTGCCGGATATGTAGACGATATTATTAAGTGTTAATATTTGTAGGTGCAAGACAATGAGAATACGCTCTACTTTTTTTGTATTGAGCACTGTTATTATTATTATTATTATTATTATTATTATTATTATTATTATTATTATTATTATTATTATTATTATTAATTTATTTAGTAAAGCAGGTTAGATAATACAAGGCAGCATTAAGCTGATGTGGACCTACATCCTATATTTATATGTCTTTGGCATCACTCATCACTAATTTAAACATTAAAAGCACTATATATATACTTATATCTGAATAAACAAAGTAATAAAATTAGAAAACAATACATTTCAATCCTAGATTGCTAGATATATGCATAATCGAACATACTTTGACAGACCTTGTACAATGATGTACAATCAGACGGTTGTAGCTGCTACCTCTTGACGCTGAAGATTTTGATAATGTTTTCGTTTTGTAACCCGAGAAACTAGCTCGTACTCAAATTATCAGGATTATGATCCGGGAAGGAAGGACTCGGGCTATCGTTCAACAACTATTTTTCCGAATAGACAATCACATGAAAGTGTTTTTTTTTTACTCTGGAAAATATCTAAGGCAGTTGGGAAATGGTGGATTTCCTATCAGCAAAAAGTAAAAAAAATATATATATATATACTTGGTTGAGTTTTTGTCAGTTTTTACTTTGAGTTTATTTTAATTTAGTTGTTTAAACTACCTATATGCTTGTGCTATCTATTAGTACAGAAAGAGGTAAGCTAGATTTTTCTGCATTTATAAGTAATGAGCTATTCCATTTAATATCCGTACAAGTGGTGGACAAACTTTTCCAGGGGATTAAGTCCCAATTTTTCGTTTACTTCCAGGGAATTAACAGTATATTTTCCATTAATGACTTTCAGGGGTTGAGACAAGTTTATATATATTTGATTCCAAGGGGTGACAGAATGTTTCTTTTTTTCCAAGAAGGGTCTACACATTTCTCTAGAGGTTAATCTATGCATACTTTGTCTTTGATTGTGCTTGATTTCCAGGAAGTAACACTGAAACTATCAATCAGTTTTCCAGGTGCTGTTTGCAATTTTTAAGTTTTTCCACCTCTTTGGTTCCCCCTTAAGACCCATTTGACCTACCATAAATGCTCGAATTAGCGCCCCTCTCGAATAAGCGCCCCCGGGGTAAATCTCAGTAAATTTATTGTAACATGTACCTCCCTTTATTCTCCTCTTCTCTATTCCTTTCTCTATCACAATTTGACTTTTGTTGTTAATATAATATTTAGACACAAAATGCTTTATGCATATTAGTTTTTCATGAGTTCAGCCACTTTATCTGTGTGGCCTTTGGTGAGGAAAATTTGTAGTAGTGTTTACATGATGGCTGGAAAATAATAAAACAGGGGCCATCCATTTTTTGATTGAGTAATTCCGTTTTGGCTTACACCACTCCATATAGCTGAACTTATGATCTGTTTGCTGTTTTGATCTCAAATTCAAAGACTTGGATATACAAATTTTGAACCCTAACCTTATTGAATCCATATGAACAATGCAAGCCACAACTGATCTCCCAGCTAATATTTTAAATATTTTCCTTTTGTTTTTGTTGCACATTCATGTGTGTCTGATCAGACTGACGATATATAATTTGTGAACATATAATTATAATTTTTATAAATTATATATATATAAATTATTAAATTTGAGGACGCATTTTGAAATAAGAAAGACGTACCAATACTTGGGGTGACTTGCATCAAAGGTTAACTTGAATCACCCTCATCCTGTTAAAATTATAAATTATTTTATTACATATTGTAATTTTATTGGATGATTCAGCAGTACAATTTCAAAATAACTTATTGTTTTTAAACAAAAAGGGTGATTCAAGCCACCCCTGTGATGCGAGTCACCCCAAGTCGCGGTAGGTATTTTAACTTCTTTTTGGTTACTTTTTTAAAACAAACACTATGGTTTTTAAAAAAAGATAACAATATACATTAGCCAAGTTTTTGAAAACATTTTGTTTTATAAAAACAAATCAGGTTCCTATCTATACTTATATATTCAAGATCCCTACTGAAAGAGAGTGGGACAGTTGCTGCTAAACAGGTCAAAAATAATTTAACAAAAACAGAAAAAATGTTGTTAAGCATGACAAAAGATATATTATTTAAAAGTTATAGATACAATAAATATATATTTGCAAATAACCTAATTGCGTCCCCCAATATTATATTCTATATATAAAGTTCCTGTAATATTTTTATTTATCAAAAAAATTAACTCTTGCCAAATATCACTAGCCATATATATAATCTGTTTCTATTTCTATTTCTATTTCTATTTCTATTGAGTTATTTGCATAAAGTTTTACAACTTAATTTCGCAAACGTTGAAATAAATAGATAAATAAATAAACAAATTATTAAATAAATTAAGTTATTATAAAAGTTACAATTAAAACTATGAGCATCCTTTGTTAAAATATTTTATTTACATATTACTATATACAAGACATAAAATTCATTGATCCGCAGGAATTTGAATTAAGTTTAGACACTGAACATACTATAGCTAGACAATTTAGCTTAGTATTATGATTCAATCAATCAGGGGGATTTTACACCACTTGATTCCATACCAAGTGTCCCCTTTGCTAGTGTAATCCTTATGCACACTATTTAGTGCCTCATACATCATTCAGAGATGACATGTCAGTGAACCAGTGTAAATAACTTAAGACCTGCATGAACTTCCAATTTTAAGGGTGGATATCCAATCACGTCTTTTCACAAAGTGAATTCAATCATTTTATATACAACAGTTGTTACATCACTATATATTAAGTCTCATGCCTGCATGTATGACATTAACAAGATTTTTAAGCAGAAGGGAATATATCCTTTAAATTATTTTAATAAACAGCTGCCAAGTAAATCAAGAGTATGGGTGAAAAGATGTGCACATGCAATTACATGCTTTTTTCCTGTTTACTGTCCAGGAGTACATATTGGAAACTTAAAGAGTTGAGGTTGAGTTTTAAAGAGTCAAGAGACTTTTCTGTATTCTGCTGCTCCTGGTAACTGCTAAAAACATGCAAAAAACACTCCTGTAAAAACACTAAATATTTAAAGATGATCAAAAATGCAAAGATAAAAAGGTATAAAAATATGACAATCAAAAACATAAAGATTTGGCAATTGAAAATATGATTGATAATAAGATATATATATATAATGGTAAAAAGATAGAGAGATACAGTACAATTATCAAAAATGAAGACTATACTTTTTGTTTTTGAAGGTGGCATTGTGTTCATTAATTCTAACTTTCAGCTATCGTATTTATTCTAATGTTTATACAGTAGGTCCGCATCAGTTTTATACTGCAATTTTATACGACCTTCTTACCAAATAATAATATAATAATAATAATAATAATAATAATTAGTAATTTGGAGTAATTATATTTTCACTCAGAACAGAACAATGAAAGTTAATTACTATCAAGTGAATCTTTGATTCTCTTTAAAAATATTACCACATTTTGCTTTCCGCATCACCAGAATATTACATCCCATAAGACCCCACTGTGTATCTTTACTAATCCTCTTTTAATGTTCTATATTTCATAATAGGCATATATAACTGTAATTTGAGGTTATTGATCACACAATTAAATTAAATTAATTTTATGCTATAAAAATTGTTTGCTTTGAAGATATATATATATATGTATATTCTAATTTATTTGTCAATTTAGCACATTCAAAAGCAAACACCACCATGGAAAAGATATTACTTGGTGTAATTTCATCAGACAAGCCAATTCAATTAAAAAGATCATTGGCAACACAAATTGCAAATGCTGGTAAAAAAGACAATTTAAGTTACAATGAATTTGCTAATATGTTAGATGAATGCTTGAATTATCTACACGGAAGTTGTTCCAGCGTTTTGAGTAAAGAATGCCAAAAGATGATTGAAGATGTCTCACAAACCTGGATTCTTAATAATACTGTATTTTCTGATAAATATGTTGAAGAAAACTTTCTACATAAAACCCCTGATAGTCAGTCAAATGGAAGCAAAGAGTCAGAATTAGTTCGTTTGATTTTTATCATGGAAAGTACATTTAACAAGAAACAACATTACCAGTTTCTACAAAATACCGATAAATTGCAACATTATTTCTACAAATCATTTACTTGTGTGATAAGTATTAGTTGTTTTGCCCTTATTTGCAAAGCGTACTTGAACTTTCCATTTCTCTTGCCAAAGGATTTGTCATTAGAATCTGTTCAAAATGTCATTGGAGTTTTTGTCAAGGTTCTTTCAGAAACACCAATATCAGAGTTTCTTATTTTGAAAACAAAGGATGCTGAATCTCACCAAAGTATATTTACTCTCCTTACAACATTAGCTGATAAGAATACGCAAGTTTCAAAGCTTATTGGTAACCAGGTTTTCAAGTCTTTAACTAAAGACGGCAATCACCCATCAGTTTGCGTTGCCAAACTTCTTCAGTATCTGAATTTGAATGAGTTATCTGTTTACATTGATGATTTTATCAATTACAAGTTGGCAGATGATTTGCTGGTGCTAATGACTTCTCGCTTAGTGGATTGGATTTGTTTACCAGATCAAACAATTGCAACTGAACAATGGGCACTGCAAGTTATGAAATTTCTAATTCAAAATAAAAAATTTTCAGTTCTATTCACAGTTGTTGAGGGTAAAATAGAACAGGTGAGACATCCTTTTCAACTTTCTTCTTTTTCTATTCAGTTTTTTATTTTGTCACTTTTGCACTTTCTTTTTTAAGAAACTTCATAGATAATGGGTTGAGCTTGAGAGTAAATCTATGCCTTAAATCACGTTTTATTTAATCTTTGAACTAGACTAAGTTTTAAAAATTTCGCAAATCTGAGCCCATTGCTTTCTTAGAGAATAAAGATTTTGTTCGCAAAGAAGTTTTCTTGGAGATTTACATATTTATTTTTAGGTATTTCATTTGATTTTCTTACCAGTGTTTCGGATAAGAGCTCTTTCATTAGCAACCTTCATGTTGGTCAGCTATCTCCATTCACCAAAGCCTTTTCACCAGGTTTGATGTTCTTTATTGCATTACGGAGGATTCTGTTTATTGTCATTCATTGCTTTTTGCATATAAGATATCGTTGTATTTTTCGTTGTTTTGTCTTTTTCTTCCAGAATTATATATTCCCAAGATGTTTTTGAAGCTAAAATTTACATTATATTATATAATCTACTTTTCAGATTTCACCTTTGATTCCTCGCCTTTTGGATCAATTGAAGAAAGAGGGTGGCACGAGCAATGAACAGTCCTTGAAAGTAATGACAGATCTTGTATACACATTAATGTACCACTATCCCGGCTTTCCTGATCTTTACGAAACACTACTGGTGTCATTACAGGTACAAATATCAATTTTTATTGTTGCAATTGTTCTACCTATTCATCAAATTTCGTATGGATTTAATTTTGCAGATAGTCTCAACGTCAAACTCTATTATAAGGTATTAATTTTATTGATCGTATAAGAACTTCCTAAAAATTAACACTTTGAGACGGAGCAAAAGTGATCCAGTTTTGCAATGATGTTGCGAAGGTAGTTAAATACGCTTATTGGTCACGAAAAATATTACAAATCACAATACTTTTTAAAAGAAGATTTTTGCTTCTCTCTTCTCGTCTTCTTCATCTTAACTCACAAAAAAAAACTACAAAAAACTAGAAAATATTCACGGCACTCCATCGTGGGAGTGTTTCCTTCAATGACTCGTTTAGATAATAATGAATATGATAGTGTAGCATATCTTTTCTCACTACTACCTACAAATACAATTTTATATTTGTAGGATTCCCCAAAACCCTCTGAAGCAAGTATGAAAGCCTGGTTGAAATCTAGCATGTTAATTTCGCAAGTGGATTTGCCCGAATTTACAGTTCCTGAAAGAAAGATGGACACTAAATGCGGCTTGGATAATTTAGGAAATACATGCTATGCTAATAGTGTTATCCAAGCTCTATACAACTTAAAAGGGTGCGTGTATTTTCTGTTCGTACTCGCTCGTTCGTATGAAAGGAAATTATTATCGGGAAAAATTTATTTTTCCCGATAATATTAGAAAGTTTAAAAAATGCTTTCAATTAGATTTATTTTACATTTACCATCTCTTTTTGGATGTTTTGAGGAATAAATCTAAAATTTCAATCAGGTCCTTAATAATAATGTGGAAGGGAAAACTTTAGTTAAATTAAGCCCTGAATTAAAACTCAATCAATTAAATCTCTCATCTTATTTCTAGTTTGAGGAAGGTCCTTCTTGAAAAATCATTGAATGTTGATAAAATACAACCTACAACCAAATCACTGCAAGAGCTTTTCGCGCTCCTCTCTCAATCGAAGGTATGTTCTTCTTTTTCTTTCTCAATCTTACATGTTTATGGAAATACCATATCTTATTATACGGTATAAATCAATACAAACTTATGGAATAACAGGATAATCATATCAAAGTTTTCGGTTTATTCCTTTGCAAAAAAAGACGCTTTTAACAAACCTCGGACCCAGATTTGTCACAAACGAAGAAAGTATTAAGAAACCTCCTAAAAGATGATGTTGATTTAAAGAGAAATTTTTATAAGAAACTATAGGAAAGTTTTAAGCTTTAAAATAATTTAAGAAAATCTGAAGTTCAAGCCATTGCCAGATTTTTTTTGAATATAAAGTCAGGTTTTTTATAAAGAAAATGCATGATGGTTAAATCTTCATTTAGCGTTCGTCGGTAGCTCCACGTACTTTCCTTAATCTCTCCCGACCTCCGTGGTTCCAGTCTAGTTTTCAGCAGGACTGCTCGGAGTATTTGAAATATCTTTTGGATAAACTACAAATCGAAAGTGTGGATAGCAAAGACGATATTAATTCACTTCTATCTGGTCGAATGAGAACTTTGGTGGAGTGCTTTAATTGTGGTTTTGTTTCGTTGCGTGAAGAGCTGTTTAATGATATTCCCTTATCATTCCACCATGAACAATCTACATCAGACGAAAGCTTAGCAGCTGCTGATCAGACCCTTAAGGGTGGAAATTCTTCCGATAGACTTAAACGTAAGATCGACAGTAAACTCTCACAGTCAACAGAGGCGAAACAGACAATCACCGATAACAACCTCACAGATATGGCATCACAGTTGTTCGATATGACACCGACAAGCTCTTCTTCACAGCAGTTCACCATCAAAGAGATGTTGTGTTCCTATCTTACCCCTGAAATTCTGGAGGATTCAAACAAATACTATTGTGAGAGATGTGCTTCACTGCAGAACGCGAAAAAGACAATCGAAATTATTGAATACCCAAGGTATTTGATCTTGACAATGAAAAGGTTCACATATAACGTTGCCACTCAAAAACGCTCAAAACTTCTACACTTGGTAGATCACCCACAATCCTTCACGCTATGCGCTTCGTGTTCTCGATGTCACGAAGAAAAGAAAACACCGATCAATAATGAACCTTCACCTGGTACATCAAGTCTTCATCACAATGAAGATGATTCAATTGATAAACAAAGGAAATGCGAAGATTCCTCGACCAATCATTTCCGTTTGTTGTCAATGATTGTGCATTCTGGACAATCTTCGGATAGTGGCCATTATTACGCTTACACCTGTGAGCATGTAGCAACGTCAGATGAGATGAGATGGTCTCTGTTGAATGATTCTAGAGTGTCTATCGCATCTAATGACTGTATATCGAAACTGAGTTCTCGCTTTCCGTTGGACACGCCGTATGTTTGTATTTACGAGCGATTTGATCCAGATCAGGAACAGCACCTGAGTGATATCGAAGTGCAGCAGTTACTGTTAGATCATGTACAAGCCGATGATAAGCTCTACCAGCAGGTTAGTTAGACTGTTTACTTGGTGTGTGTTTAAAACTTTAAAAAAGATATATACTGACATACTATTTTATATCAAATCAAACTTAAACGAAATAATACTTAAATACTGCCTAGCAAGAGAGAGTTTTGTGAGATCTGATGTGATGGTATGTCAGTGGTCAACTTTTTAAAGACTCCTTGTAATGATAAAATATATATGCGCTCAATAAATGCAACTTCAAAGGAACCGAATAAAGTGGCTTTAATTTTTTTAACATCTTAACGCTTTAATTTTAATTTTATTGTTTCTAGGAACTTCAAAGGGATGCACTCCGCCGAAGACAAACTATTTCCACGTCATCTCCATTCAACAACTATTACCACAATAATGACGATAATGATCCAAACGGTGGAGGGAGTAATGGACCATTTGCTCCTGGGGGCAGTGGTAGTGGCGGGTTTTCGGATGGTGGAAGATATGTCTTTTAATATAAATTACTTACAATAAAATCTCTCCCCTTAAGTAGACTGCTCCGTGTGTATAAGGTGAGAGCTTCTTCCTTGTACCTTGTACCTATCAAGTTTTGACTTATTATCTTAATTAACGAAAAAGCGAAGTAAAGGAAATTTACAGACGGGGAAATCTTTTTAAAAATGCTGGTTCTATGGAATAAATTGTTTATAATCGCCGTAAAATTCAAATATTGATCTGATCTGTAAAATACATTTTCTGCATTTAGAGTGCAACATTAACGATTTAATTCCACTCCGTTTAACCAATCAAATGGCTGTAATTTTTAACTTCTAATGATTAAAGAATATAAATTTTAGGCTCGATAACGATAAATGCTGTATTATTTGGTCACTATGTAAACTTTCGTAAAGCATCGTTGTTATAAAACAGTTCTTCTTATTAGTTAATAAAAATATGTGTAAAATTTAAATCATGTAATTCACATATATTTATAATCAATTCGATAATTAATATTTGTGAATAAGTATATACCCTAACAATAAATCACAGGAAGACATTAAATTTTCACTAAGAAAAAATGTTTAAGTAAAGATTTTGGGAGTTTTAAGGCTTTCGAAAGTTTCTAAAATAAAGTATCAATTTGTTGTAGGAATTATAAAATTCCATCATTTTTCAAAACTGTACGCAGTGATTTACAGAAAATGTACGAAGACTAAAATCTTACCTTAAAGACCAAAACTTCCCTTGGTGGAAAATGGCGCAGAGGACAATATTTAGGTAAAAAGAACAAAGGAGCACAACATTGTGTAACTTATTGTTTCCATTAAATGGCGTCCACCGCAAAAAACAAATCCACTATAGTTTAGTGTTAACAGCAATTTTTCTGAACTTTGTAAATCCAAAGTCTTATTTAACTCATTTTACATTGTTGAGGTTTTTTGAAATATATACATGGTTAGTTTCCTATACTAATTTAAAGAGCAATACCGCATTGCTATACAATCGGCCTTAGATCAGGTTTTATAAATCTCTACTCAGTCTAGTGATAACTAATGAAGTGAACTCATGTTTCTGGCCTAGGACAGTGGTTCCCTCAATCTGTACAATTGAATAAAAAATAGACTGGAGGTAAGATGATTGTATAGCCCTCTCACTATCAATGGCATCCCTCTAATACAAATAATGAAAACATTTTGCATGAAAAAGTCGCGTATTTAATAACGTAAATGATAAACCCTTTATAAATTTTATTTGTAATATTCTGCAGAGTAAAAATTCATTCTTATAAATATATATTCTTTTTATAGATTTCGTTAAAATATATTTTTTTAAGAATTATATATACGTGTCTACTTTATAGATAATAAGTTTATATTTTAAAACACAATAAATAACAAATGACAAAACGATAATGTAGATTTTAGCTGAACAATTTATTTTGAAGCAATATAGTTACAAGAAGATTCTTCCACTTCCAGGTCAGCATACGACGTTAAAGCGACGTTGCATGGACATCGGTTTGACGTCAAAACGTTGAAACAACAACTTAGCAGCATTGTCTCAACGTTGCGTGATGTGTTTCTATAACATTCGATTAGAATTAAATAAAACAAAACCACAAAATCATATAATTTTTTTTATTTTGATATTTCTTTTTTAACTTGTCAAAATTCACAATTTTTCTAAAACCTTTAGAACTGCTAAAGTCAGTTGTTTCTTCCATTTTCAAAGATTTTTATCGAAGTTTCTATATTAGCACACCAGTATTTGTGAGAAAATTGAATCGGTATATTTTGATCGGGCTATTCGTTTGTTTAATTTTATTGCTAAATCGTGTGTAATATATTTCTTTATCTTGATATTATGAGTTCGAAACGAGCAGCAGTAAATCCAAGAATATTTTAGCTTGGTGATGATGGATACAGTAACAACGAACTAACAAAACAACAACGACAACTCGATGATTGATGGTATCCTGCTCAGATATCCTCCCAGAGTTTCATCTCGTTCTCTTGTATCTGATGTGAGTTTCATGAGCTGGCGTAATTCATATTTCTTCATATTATCTGTTGTGATCTGCACCAAACGGATCTGCATCTCCTCTACCTTGATTAAAAACTTCATGTCGCCCTTTTTGGTTGATAGGAGTGTACCATAGTTCATGATACCTAGAACAATATTGAAGTGTCAATTGTCAAATTCTGCATAACAATTCATTTGATATGATATTCACGCTTACATTAATGTTGTTGATGTCAAAGGCTTTTGAACTATTTTCCATCATTTTTAGAGATGTGCATTTATAGTAAATTCACTAATTTGTGAATGTTTTCTCCTCAAAAGTTTCTTTATTTAAGGGGTCGAAGAAAGAAATCGGACAGATAATTTAACATGGTTTGATTTACTTACCCTTTTTCCCCATAATACCTTCGTGTGGCCATGCTACTTCATATGCAGTCAAAACCTTTGTATGCAATGCTTCTTCGATAGCTATTTGTTCTTTCTTATTTAGTTTGGACAGTGGTAAATTCCCTCCTTGAATTTTCACTTTCAAATCTAAAGTTAAAAGAAATTTCCTTTTCAATGAAAAAATGTTACTGTTGGCAACAACCATCCTCTATCCTTCGACGAGCAAAATCAGAAACGGATCTATTGAGTCCGTCAACATCTGTGAAGGAGAGCTAGAAATTAATAATTTTTTCAAGGACACACTCTAGACCTGCCTCTGAAAACCTTTTACTTTATAGTTCGAAAGGATTTGTTCACACAACCTACACTAGATATCGCGATATATAATACAGTCATAAAATTTTCATAATGTTCGGGCATCAATGAAACTGGTGATTATATATTTATATAGTATGTATCTATTAAAATAAAACCTATAGAAAGTTGGGAAGAAAGTAATTTTAATTGCTATAGAAAATCTTTTTATTAAGTACTTTAGAGGCTTTTTAAGACTAAAGGGAATTCTAATAGCAAACAAAACATTTGATTTGTTCATAGCATTGCGCTACATCCCAAGAGACCATATTGCAATTATTTCCTTTGCAAACAGGGTTCTTTTTTTATAACTACTGTATAAAATACTTCATATTTATCTTATAGGTGTTTGTATTTTGATTGCATACTTACATCGAGAACAACTTGTCTCGTCCTTTTTCTTACTCTCGACTGATGAAGATTGTTTCACAGGTAGCTGTGCATAAGTTATAGATGATGCCATGATATCGGATGGTAGTGTTGTTTTATGCGTAGATGGTTTCACAGGTAGCTGTACATAAGTTATAGATGATGCCATGATATCGGATGGTCGTGTTGTTTTATGCGTAGATGGTTTCACAGGTAGCTGTACATAAGTTATAGATGATGCCATGATATCGGATGGTCGTGTTGTTTTATGAACTGCTTCTCTCTGGAAAGAAGAAGACGGGATAGGTTGTTTTTGATCTGATTGATGATCGCCCTTGGATTTCTCTTCTTCTTCTGGGGGAGGAGGTTCGTCAATGTTCATCACTGAACCCCTTGTAGTAGGATGTGGTGGTGGTGTGGATGAACTTCTTACCTGCCGAGGAGTGTTACTACTTGGTGTTTCTCGTTCCATCTCAAAGTTCAGTGTATTCAGTATTGTTTCTGATGATGATGATGATAGATTTAGTAATGGCGTTGAAACGGGATACATTTTTGTTGTAGAAATAATCGTCTCAAAAATACTGTTTTTTCTAGAAACAGCTTTAGTTAAGTCATTCATTCTCCTGGTGATTTTATTTCCGATTACAGGAGAAGAATTATCCAAGAACTTTGTTGTCAGTGATGGCGCCATAATAATTTTAACATGTTTCGATGGTAAGCCAACCAACTGAGTTGTCTTTGAATTCTGCTTTAAAACCATCGATGTATCCATAACAACATGAGATGCAACAAGTGATGGTGTAGCTGTAACAACACTTGAAACCAATGTATTTAAAGGAATAATAGCTACTGACAGTGTTTCTATGACAACACTCGATGGCATTGGCCAGGGGACCATCGTTATTGTCTGTTTAACAACTGTAGTTGCTGAATTTGACGTTTTTATTGCAGTTGAAATGATAGTATCACTACCACTGTTCATACCATTATAGGAAGAACCTTGTTTTGCATTGTCCACTATTATGGATGGTTCCACCAAGAGATTCCTACTATTTGAATTTGGATGTTTAGGAACAATCCTTGTATTTGCTGTTGGTGATGATGTCCTACCTATAACATGCCCAATTGTTTCATAATCGCTATACCTCTTAGTTTCAAATGAATTTTCGAATGGTATTGAGCTCATTGGTCCTTTTAACGGTTCGTAATCGCTCTGTGAACGTTTTAACGACTTGCTTGGTCCGATTGTTCTTGTAATTGGTCCAGGATTCATCATTTGAAATGTCTCATTATAAGTAGCTTTACTTATTAATGAATTTTCTGATGGTATTGAGGTCATTGGTCCTCTTAGCGGTTCGTAATCGCTCTGTATATGTTCTAACGACTTGCTTGGTCCGATCATTCTTGTAATTGGTCCAGGATTCATCACTTGAGATGTTTCCTTGTGAGTAGCAGCTTTATTTGATGAAATTATAATGTCAGACAATTTCTCTGTCACCGAAGAGGATGGTGGTACAACAGAAGAGATTTCATAACTTGTTGATCGAAGTTGATTGTTGTAACGAGTTGAGATTGCGGCTGACGGAATTAGTGTTGTTGGATGAACTATTAAAGACGATCGTTGCATAATGTCATTGTTGTCTTGCGGAAGAACTGGCAGCACTGGTGTGGCTTCGATTGGTAATAAAGAAGAAATGTAATGTATTTGTTGGTCGAGTTCACGTAACAGATTATCAAGTACGTGAATGTCTTTCATTTGAACCACTTCTCCTTGTCTTTGGTCCTTGTAATGTGTTATGTTTTCCTTTTCACTACATTTGTCATCTAATAATTGAATAGAGGTTGAAGTAAATGCAAAGCTCAATAACAAAGTTGCAAAATACGCATTTGCAAGTGGTTTTGAGTAACGAAATTTTAGAAGACAATCTTTGTAGGGTTTAAGATTTGGAGTAGACTGAAGGAAAATTAAACAATGAGAACATATTTTAGTGAGATAAATATGTTTGCGAATTTGGCTCCCACCAAATTATCCAAATCTCTTAATTTAGTTAATTTTAACTAATTTAAAAAGCGAAAAATTTTTCTCTTAGTAATTTTAGTCAATTTACCAAGTGATATGCTTGATTTCAGTGTAGTATCAAAAATCTTTTTCTTACCTGAGATCATATAGGATATTTTGAAGCCGCGCGTACTCCACATATTGTCAGTGACGAACCTCATTGTCAGCTGGCGCGCTTCGAAACAAATTCCTTTCTTTGCCAGAGACTGGCCACAGAATTGACCTTCAAGCTTATCTTCTCCTTCTTTCTCCTCGTTGGATGTTAAGATGGATAAATAATCAAAACATTCTATACAAAGACAATGTTTGCAAATATACAAGATGTAAAAGAAAGAAATACCTAATACTCTAGACGGGTAGGCGTTTTTAAACGAAATGGTATTTTCAATTGGAGTTTCGTTAGTTAGAGAATTGATGTTATTCGGTTACCAAATCAAAGGAGGAGGTTGGATTATTTTTTCAAATGTAGTAAGCGAGTCTTTCTAGATTATTTTGGTTTTTAGCCTTTTTTTTTGTATAGGGCAATATAAGGACAAATTCAAAGCAAGTGGGATGTTAAATATGAAATATTAAGCACGGGAGAGACCTTTATTTGTCACCAAAGAGTAGATTATAATTTTTAATGCAAGTCTTGATAAGCTTTGAGTGCATGCTCCAACCTCTACATGGTTATAACCAATTAATAATTCTTAACCTATTGTTTAACTTAATTGTACATTAATGATGCTCGAAAGCACTCTTTTAATTGCTTCGAAACATTTTGTTGAACACGATTAATGAACATATTAATTATCACCATGAGAATGTAATTTTTCTAAATATCAGAAAGTTTCTGCTAATTATAGAGATGTAGGTTACCATAGCTTTGTATCTCCTCCAGGGCAAAATCTTCAAAATAAATGTGAATAAATCTTCCTTGAATTGGCGGAAAATGATAACTGCAGTATATGCCATCCGGATAACCCAATGGGTAGCCCGGTGATTCCATTGTCCCAGTAGTCCCCATTGCAACAAATGTACAAGCTGAAACAATAAAATTTGTTAGTAAATAAATAAATAAATTTTGATTATTAAACGATATATATAAGCCATAGTTTATTACTTAAAAGAGTCTAAATGTGGACTAGGAAGTCAGTCTAAATAAATTTATGTTTTTGAAAATTTTTAAATCAACAAAAAGCGAAAATAAGAATAAATCTAAAAACTAGTAGGTTTTCAATTTTTCATCTTCAAAAAAGTTTTTTTTGCGACAAAACGTTACTGGGATTATAAAGACAGACGACGGACGTTAGTTTATGTACGAAAGAGTTCTTTACTTGATAACCTTTAAACTTAGTTCCTACTGGACGATCATCGCAACTGCGATAGTTGATGTCACGCAAATGGCAATAGTAAACTATCACCCAGTGAGAAATTTGGCAAATTTTCTTCCTATCACCAAGGCGATAATATTCAAACTAACGCTTTCGCAATATCAAACATCGAAGAAATGCCGAATGACTCTATACATTTTAAAATAATCTATTGAGTCTATTTTTAACAAGAGTGTTTATATGTGTTTCCTGTTAAATAATGAGAACCAAACTTTCAAGTTTTGTCATCTGTGAAACTTTTATTTCTGCAAAATTTGTTCCAGAAATCTTCATTCGTAAAAGTTGTCAAAAAATTATGACAAAAATTAAGTTTGCCCGAGAAAGCTTTTCCCCGTAAATTATTATCCAGGCATTTTATAAAGAATGCTAAATTTTTATAATTGATAATTCAGTCTATTTTTTGGCAAAATGTCAAGAAAACTACCTTGATTTTCTTATTAAAACGGCAGACACTGTATGCGTATGTGAAAAAAATTCGTACTTCTTAAAAAGTTTTGACAGTTCCTAGGAAATGTTTTTGAAAATCCGGATATCAAGCTGGCAGAAATTATTTTTGTTTTCCATTCAAAGTTTATAAGCAGAAGTACGTATTTATCTGAAGTTATGAAGCTGTGGGTAGGTTTTGTTGTATAATGGCTTCTTTGCAAGTGGAAATGCAATGATATATTTAATATCAGTAACCAAACTAAGAGGAGAAATTTTGGCAGATGGCAAAAAATAATGTTTTCATTTTAGTCCGATGTTAAGCTTTTCATTGAACTTTAGTATGTCTAAAAATAATTGATACTTTAATATACCTTTAATGTGGTGATTTATTTTTTTGTTTGGTAAAATAAATTTATTGGTGCTTTTGTTTTGGCAAAATTGATGATGATTTGTTTATGTCTGAGTGTTAATAACAAATTGGTTATCAGAACGAAATAATTTTGATTTCCCGTATACCAGATCATTTCGATCCGTTATCAGACGCGTAGTCATAGGGGGGGGGGGCAGGGGGGGCGACCGCCCCCCAAAAATTTTTTTGCCTGAAAAAAGGTCCGCATTTTCCTAAAGAAAA
>JAUEKX010413413.1:0-17226 GCA_031834005.1 Dendronotus venustus
ATTAATACTATTATGTTATACGATAACATTTATTAATACAAATTCAAACTTTTGAATATATTCTCGTCTTACATAAGATCCTTCGCGTGTAAAACCCATGTTGTTATTCCAATATCGTCCTCATCAATACAAGGCGTTTTTATCTTCAAACGAAATAACTTATTCCAATTTTATACAAAGTGTTGATATGCAAAATATTTAAGAAATTTTGATTAACTCATGGGTATTTTTTAACGGGAGTGATTGAACAGACTGATGATCGCAACCACAGTTTTATTTTGCGGAAAATATTACCTTTCGATCGAGACATTGTGTGTTAACAGTAAGAGAAAAAAAAACTTGCTGACGAACGAATGTTTTTAAATAAGTCAATCATTGGACTTCACATTTTTTCTACAGAGGTGTATTTACAACACGGAGGAGAATAAAATCAACAAAAATAATTCCATTCTAGGTAAAAGTTTTCTCCTTCGCAGATGTTTGACTATTGCGTAAACGCGCCTGATGATGGTATGTAGTTGGTAATTTGGTCAAATGCCTTAGTTCATTAGCTGAACGACAATTATCGCAATTATTGATGACGTATTAGTTCTAATTTAAAATCAAATGATCAAGTGATCAATATTTTCCGCAATCCAAAACAGGAAAATACTGATTTTCCTTAGACTGTGTAAGGATGTTCCAACAACAAACCTTTTGTTAATTTTTATTATCCCAAAAAGGTAGTAGATTGTGCACTTTTATTAAGTAGTGTTTTGGGAATAAACTATTTAAATTTAAAGAACACAGTTAGAAAAACTATTGTTCGCCCTGAAAGTGTTATTTTTTGTATTATATTTTTAATGCAAAATGTAACTAATGCACGAAAGTTGAAAATAAAAGAATTGAATTTTGATGAAATTTTGCACATTGACTAATTGGACTGTACTGAATAAAATGACGTCATTCAAATTTATACTCGTTATTTCTGGGCAAATTTAGGCCATCGTATTTTTGTTTTTATTTGAAACTGTGGAATTCGGGTAAATCAAAGGTTTACTTTCAACTTGAAATATTGAAAGAGGTCTCGATACCTGATATTCCTTACAAAAATGTATCACCTGTAAACGGTTTGTTAATACAGAGATAATTTATGTTGAACTCTGTAAACTTTAGAAAATCACAATCACCTATTGGCTAGTTCCATGTAAAATGATGCTAAATGATGCTGATTTGCTAATGATACATCATATCATCAATAGCTTTGGAAAATATTTTAATTACCTTGTGTGTTACCAAAAGGTAATGAAACTGTTCTTAAACCTATTAATTCATCGTGGATGTTCGTTGAATAAATAAAGCTAAATATATATACAAATAAACAAGAGGCCGGAAGACGAAGCGGAGTCATTTAATGTTTTCAAATCCATTTTCTATGAGATGTATGTTTGTGAAATTTGAAACTCTCTTTATGGAAAAGGAAACAGAGCGATGGTGATGCCACATCACGCCTATCATGTCCAGTGTCATAAATGAAAACATTTGCATCTCTTAACCGATTTCTATTGGTTCATGTTGTAACAACACAATGAGAAATTAAATTACGCGTTATAATTTTGTACGGGTCACCTTGTAACATGGCAAATGTCGTGCACCACTCATAGAAAACACTTAAAAGTAAAATGAAAAAACTTGATTTTTGCGTAACCAACACTTTAACAACATATTTCTTTAGTCTAAGTAGGTACTTAACAAAGATGTATTTAGATGTAGTCAACTATCTACAGAGGAGAGTATTTTGCATGAAAAATACCGTAATTTCTATTGATCATATTCTCCTCCTCAGTGCTTTGGCTAGTCAAGCTATTGTATTTTTATGGTAGTTTTTGTCACGCACGCACACATATCATTTGCAATATCCAATACATGCCAAAATTCTTTAAACCCTTTGTTTAAGTAAGTAAAATTTCGCACGCATTTCCAATTTTCCTCAAAGACACTCAAATTGGTCAAAACACAATTTTATTCTCTTACACGTAGACCTAAAGCGGGCTATTTCTATTTTAGGTATTTTGCCACTCATAAAGGTTAAACGGTTTAACGAGGGCCTACCATTGCAGTGATTTAAATAAGGCATAATTTGAATAATAACTTTAGTGATTTGGATTGGGGTTTGATTAAGAAATTTCTTTAATGAGAATTTGTAAAGTATATCAGAGCTATATCAGTATCCATCTCATTTGCAACGACAAACAAAAACTTCTATAAAGCAGGTCCTGTGTAAAATACACTCACACATACCAGCTTTCGATGATTGCGGTGTTTCCATCTAAAACATATTATGATTTTATATGGAAATTCTGAAGGTGCTTGTAGATTTTAAAACAAATTACGAGAACTACACTCGCCAAAAATCTGGAAATCGAAGAATATATAATTATAGATGAAATAAAAATGTAGATAAATATACCTTTGATATGAGGTGATGTAAATATAATCTTCCTTTGACTTTTAAAACTATAAAACTACTTGTCCGTTTATCAAGTACTCTAACCACTTCTTCGCTTTTTTGCTTTTAAGTTAGTAAAATTCAATTTAGATTGCTATGAAAACTTTTATATGTCCTTGAAGTGCACAATATGAATGTTTACCTGCTAACTCACAAACAATGGTCGAGATGTTTTTGTTCCGCCTTTGTGTGGCTACATATTTCAAAAGTGCCCACCTTTAGGATTGTTACAAATAATAACACAATACAATTTCAAAAGGCCGGGGTTTAGGGTTGATTCTTTTGTGTTTTGTTTTGTTGTGTCCTTGAAAAATGTGTCACAAAAGTATGTATTACTAATTCGAATTATTTTGATGGTTCACGCTTGCAAACTTTCAGTGTTCAAAAAGTGGGAAGTGCTAAAATATTTTTCATTGAGCAAGCGATCAATGTTTATTTCTTTCTAAAGCTTCTAACATTATACTAAGCGTTCTTTTATCTTTTATCTTTACACTGTTCCGCAGGCTAATCAACATTTCAATATTTGTCAAAATTAACAAATCCCAAACTGGTCGCTTAGGTTTATTGCGGTTGACGCACCTTCTTTACAAGTTTACAGACTCATTCAGTCTTCTTGTTGTTTACATTCACAGAGTATAAAAAAAAAACAAGAAAAAAAAGTTTTGGTATTAGGATACGGTTGTTGTTCCCAAGCAAACTTTGCATTTGCAAACATCGATGGTATAAACGGTCAACACAAACTTGTGTAATTAAAAGGTAAAAAAAGAAAGCAACAACAAAAAACATAGCAACTGACTGTACTTTACGTAAAATCTATCTTAAGTTTTTCTTCTTATTTCAAACAACCACTTATTCACAGGATGAGCAGGAAAGAATTGCTTAAAACTTTAACGCTTTATAAATGATTAAGGTTGTCTGCAACTTATTAGTTTTACAAATTGTGTTCTATCTTCTTCTCTTCTTTTACCAAAAAATTATTGTTGTTACTGTCATTCCTGTTTTGCAGCATTCCTGACATTGTAAAATTCATGAAATTAAGCAACCTTTTGGGCTCGGGTGGAAAATTTGATTATTTTTCCTATTTTTTATCAAGCAACTACTACTAAGCAACTTTGAGAAACAAAATGTTGAAAAAAAGCAACTTTTGGGGCTGAGCCAGAGTCAAGTTGCTTATATATAAAAAGAAATGTGTATTACTATTTTTTATGACAACTAATTTTGCATATATATGGTGACAAATGCTTTTTTTTGTTCACCCTGTACGATCAAATTTCTGTATTAACGTGTATTTACGTGTTAGAACTATTTGAAAATGCACTGTCAAAAGTGTTGAGATATCAAAGTTGTTGTGTTGGGCAAAAATGAAACATGTTTATCCACATTCGAAAGAAAATTTATTTCTTCTCTTTCATATCGGTCTCGTTCAAATGAACTTCATATAAAAACTACGGCTTCAGAATGGTATTTTGGACCTCAAAATTGGACTTTTAAAACCTTAATCTTCAATTCCAGGTACAATTTATCTGGCCCTGGCCCTCTGACTCCACCAGGATTTTTGACAGTGGCTAATTTTTCCCCGAAAAAGATTTAACTTTTTAAAATGATTGTGTTTACAAATGTTTTTGCTCCATGAAAAATCCTTTCATATAGTTGCTAATAATGAATTACTTTTGTTTTTGTTTTTTATTTGTATTTCTTATTTCGCTACCGACACAACGTGGCAGCAATTTGAAAATGACGTGTTTACCTCGAGTGGTTTGTGTACATACGTCTACAAGTTTGGTTAAAATTCCTTGAGGTACATAAACAAGAACTTCCCGTTTTAAGGGTGGAAAATAGAAGAAAAAATGACGCTTGGGTTTTCTGCTTTTTTCATGTTCATAAAAAGATGATGGGGTCGTAAGAATCAGTCAACATGGAGGTGTTTTGCGAATTATCTGTTCTGCCAGAGGGTTAATAAGTTTAAAGAACACCTCTCAGTAGGTACTTCATGTTGTTTCCATTACCTTTACCAGAATTTTTCTTGCAGAACACTTTCAAATTCTACAAGGAAGTCTGAAGATGGGAGAAATGGGTGTAAATTTTTATACATTTTCTTGCAGAACACACCATTAACACATCATATATAAAAAAAACAACTTGTGTATAACAAATCCAATATTCCCAGGAGCGAAGCATTGTGAGAATACATGTTTAGTATGCACTGCTCATTTGCTGTATTTGGATAATAGCTGAACTATTTAACCAAATCTTTTGGTTAACTAAAATGCCCTTAATTTACTTCGGTAGCATCTTAGATTAGATAAATTAGGGGGTCATTTATGAGGCAAGTTGATCTGGGTTGAGAAAATGGGTTGGCTCGTCTTGTCGAGTTGACCTGGGACAACTTTTCTCATATAAACACAATCTAAGAGTAATAGGCTTTTCAACTAAACATCGAGTTGTTTACAATTCGGTATTTCAACCCAACCCGGGTTAACCCACATCATAAAATCGCCGCTTAGATATAATGCCAACAGCAACATCATTTTAAAACACGATACGTGTTTCCTCTTAGGGGAATTTTCTAAATTCCCAGGAGACACAGCTCTTTCTGAGTTAAACAACACGTGAAGGATAAAAAGGCGAGATAAAGTCTGAAAAATTTTCTATAGAACACAGCCAAGGAATTGAAGACGACGTTTCATAGAAACTAACATTTCACTTACTAGGGAACCAAGCTAAATGTCATCCATTCTAGAGACGTTATTCATTAACAGAACAACACATCATCCATTAGAGTGTATGTTGTTTGCATATGTTTGATTTCTATTTTTATTTTTGTTTAACATTTATGATATTCTTAACTTTTTTTTCCAAGTTGTTTTTATTAACTATTATATATCCTGAGCATAAATCGAATTCGTTTTTAAAACTCCTGAATGAAGTAAAAATTGCCTAAGAGTGAAAATCTACTTTCTAAAGAAACATTTCATATAAAATTCACGTACGGATACCAGCCAGCAAAATTGCTTTTCTATTTTAAATCTCACCATAACATCTACATGATTTTTACATAATGAGAAAAGTATTTGAGACTTGAAAACTTGAAAACTTGTTAAGGAACTTTTACAATATAAAAAGACCATTAAAACCTTGTAAGGCACATACTCGTGCTTAGTACGGTAAGAAGTTATATATACATTATAAGGTTATAACTATAATTAGCTGCTTTCTCATCCTGGCGTCACCGATTCCGAAAATACACAGAAGCAATCAATAGAAATACTTTGCAAATGATCTAAGTTCTGTAACTACCAGGCTGAAGCTCAAATTAGACACATTAACAGGAGACTAAATATAACTTGCTTCCATGACTTTTTCTAGAAACTTTCTTGCAGAACACATCAAAATTCTACCAGGAAGCCTGGAGAGACGAGGGGAAAGGTAGATCTAAATAGTAAGAATTTTTTTAACGCATCATAATCTTCAACGACACCCGATAGTCGTAAATCACAAGAAAAAATCTTGCGCAAAACAGATTATGATAACAGTTTGTGTAGAGCCAAATTTATTAGAAATTTATTTATTTATTTATGTTTTAGTTCAGCAAACAATTAGCTTCGTATTTGAAAAGATTTCATAAACTGTTTAGGAACCGTTTCTTTTTCCCGGAGAATTGGAAGATCAGAGAGAACTCGCCAAAAAGAAAGAAAAACCCCATGTTTATAAATAATCAGATGAATAATTTAATAAAATGAATGAATGAAACACAATGAAATAACAAATATAAAAATCATCAAAAAAAAAAGTTAATGTTTTTCATAACATTCAAAACAATATAATTTTTCTATCTATTTAATTCCTTGTACTAATTTTATTTACAGTTTTTTTAGGCGCCCATTTTTTCAAATTTTATTAAATTTTGTAAAGAAACATGACAAAATGCCAGCTACAAAATACAAAAATATTTAAATTAAAAGTCTATCTCAATGAACTTAAAAAGTAAATATATTTTGAAACTTTAATTGACTAAGAAAATCGCCAAAAAAATCAATATATTTTCATGAAAACATGAAATTTGCGAGATCAAAATTTCATTATTTTTCAACATTTGCTTTCTGTTTCTTAAATTTACGTTTACCGATCATAGGCTCTCAGCAATTTCCAATACTGGAATTTTTCGAGGCAGAAGTTGCGGTACCGGTAACGCTTTGGCTGCTTCTGCCTTTCCGCACGTTACTGCTTATTTCTTCTCGCATTGGCCTCCGCGGTTGATACTATTGTTAGCAATAGTCATGTTTTATTAACCGCCGCGTTTTCATTGCGAGGGAAAAATGGTTATGTATGAAGGTTAGGCCGAAGTGTTTTTTTATTGAAAACGAAACTGCGACGAGCGAAGAAAATCAGCACCCTCGCGTGCCCTCGATCTTCTGCCGATTTGCGATCTGCAGTAAATAGCAGTAAATAAAAAAACATTTTGCATGAAAAAAATAACAACAAAACAAATTGCCATTTTTCTTTCGTGAAAATTAAAATTCTTACGAGGCGAATGAACTAATTTGCTAATAGTGCATACCTAATCACTATGTCTTCAATAAATTTAAAATGCGCGCCCGATTTTTCGTAACCGTCATATTGTGCGCTATATATCTGAGAAAAGTAAAACAAAAGAAAAATGTTATGTTGAATAATTTAAAAGCGTAATGATAAAACTAAAACAATTATATAATATATTATAAAATTGAAAGTGAAGAATTTAAAAGCGAAGAATTTAAATAATTTATGTGTAAACTTTTTATACTGATTGGGTTCAAGATTTTCATTTACTTTTCATATTTCAATTTCCATCAAAACGAAAAACATCCTCCCATGTGTGTCCTTTATATTTATAACTTTTTCCATTGTTTTTAAGTTCTCGAATATTTTGTTTTTCTCTTTCATTCATATATATATATATATTTTTTTTTTATACACTAAATATTAATATATATATTAGTTATGTCTTCATACATTTTCCATTGTTACCTTTTTACAAATATTTTTCTTCTTTCTGTCCGCATAAAAACTTTTGTTTTAATAACTATTTCTTATTCTTTGTCTATTTTCCTCATCTTTCATAAAACAAATATATATATATATTTATATCAAAATTCAGACATCAGACAAATAGACTTTCATTTTCGAGTGAATGCTTAGCTGACCAGTTATATTAATTTCGTTGCAAGATACACGAAAAAGAAGATTGCGAAAATTTCTCGCGACGTACATCAAAATCAAGGTAATTTTTTAAATTTGCAGATTGATTTATAATCATTAAAATTCAAAGGAAATTTTTCATTTTATTGAAGTTAAAAAGTTAATTAACACTGTTGTGTTGATTGTCGGCTTCGGATGATTAATTAAATTAATGTTTTATGTCGTGATTTTTTTATATAAGCAACTGAACTGGATTTGAGAAGTTATTAGGCAACTTCAGTTCTGTAGGAAATTTAAGCATAAGCAACCCAATTATTTATGCCTCTAAAATAATAAAAAACTCTTTCAAGTCAAAAGAAACAAAATACACAGTAAAAGCTTGTATATCTTTATTTATAATGTTTTTATTTCTTGATACATCTTTATCTTTAAGATTTTTTTGCGAAGTTGACATTTAAGTTGACATTTAATTTTCGCTTTAATTAGTCGTTGTTTTGTAAATAAGTAATTTGTTTTTCTATCCAGCACCGTTTTTTAATTTTCGAAAACAATATGAACCAAGCGAAATACGTTGCACGTGTGTCACTTCATTTAAAATGTGTCAATATTTTTTCGAGATGATTGGTGCATTTTGCAAGATGCTTCTTGATTGCTACATATTTTTCGCTCTCTAGAAAAAAGACAAATTCCATTCTATTTTAAAGCAATTTCTGGTCAGAGGCGGATTTAGAAGGTCGGTAACATCTGCGAAGAAGAGTGAACAGACAATTATTTTGTAGCGTTTCTCAAAAAAAAAATTTATTTTGCTCTCCTACACATGTGTATACCCGACATTTTAGTTGGCAAAGTAAATCACAATAAAAAATTTGTGAACGTTTATGTAGATAAAAAGTTAAAAGGGTGTGTCCATGATAAAGCGCCACTCGCCCTAACCAAACAGAATAATTAAAAACCTCGAGTGAAGGATCCTCTGAGATATTTTAAAAATTTATAAAGCCGGAAAATAAAGTTTAACAGATCAAACAAAATTCAAAAATAATAAAAACATACAAGGGAATTTTCTTTATATTCAAAAACCAAATTTTATCCTTCATTGCCGGTAAACTATCTATTTTTGAGAAACGAATAATCCAATCCAAGAACATAACGTTTTAGAACGACGTTGTATGGACGTTAAAACGATCTCAATACGTAAAAAAAGCATTTATGAAAAGCTTAGTATATCATTTACCTAATTTATGACTTTAACAAATTTAAAATAACATAATAAAAACAATTAAAAAACAACAACAAATGTTCCAACATTGAACGATTATTTTTAGATTTTTGTCTTTCGAATTGAGATGTCGGTTGATAGCCTAACTGATAGCCTTTTTGTATGTTTTTTTTTTACTGTAAACATATGCATAGGGGAGCAAAAAGATTCAAAGATAACACTTTTTCACTCTTCGACACGTGTGTTTGCCGACCCTCTGGGTACGCCTCTGAAAGATTCGCGAACGACATGCGTATGCACCAACCTCTAAAAATAAATTTCACAAATGAAAAAAAAAAATCAAAAAGTCCCATCACTGATAATCATTCGAAGATTTTTCTTCAAAAAAATGAAGAAAAAAGAGTTGCGAAAATTGCATTCGAACATCCCGAATGGCCTATTCATATTTTCTCACTCTTGTTGAAAAGAAACAATGTATTATGCTGAATGTGAGGTGAGCGTTGTTACCATAATGAGCTGTTGATGTAAACAAAAGAAAATTTAATTTTCTGTTTACCTATTTTATGAAGGTGAATAAGAAGAGGAGATTCAGGTTGCCTTATAGGAAATTATTTAGGGGTAATTTTAGTGTAATATATTATTTCGTCATGGTTGAATGATTTGTAGTTACCGATTAAACCCATGCTGTTAAAATTGGATCTGGATTGGTTGTATTTATCGCTCTCCAAAGATCCGAACTTTCGGGTAAAGTTATTAAACTGATTATTTTAGTAATTAATAATTTACTTTAAATTAAGTATTAACTAAACAGGCTATTATGCCTATTTTATAGCTATTTATTAATAATTATACGAAATTAAAACGATCTGTAAAAAATAAACTGAAATGCAATTTAAACTGAATTTAACTTCTATCCCTGATAGTTTAAGTTTAAGCAAACAGAATCTAAATATAAAGTAAAGAGTGTAGATACAGTGTTTGGTATTTAGAGGGGAAGAACCCTAGGTTAGCCTGGCTAAAGAACAGTAAGTACCGATAAAAAATAGAACTCTTTTTACAAAGGAAATAATTACAATAAAGTCCCTTGGGATGTTGCGCAATGCTATGATCAAATCCAAATGATTTGCGTGCTATTCCCTTTTTGTCTTTAGATTATAAAAAAAAGGATATAAAAAGATTTTCTATGGCAATTAAAAATTTCTTAATAGATACCTATATTTTGATTAAAAAAAGATTTTTTGAAAAACGTAATTACGGTAATATCACGAATGAAATAATTGAAGAGAACTTTCCTTCTTGTAGGCATAGGCATAGAGAATGGAGAACAACAATGTGACAACCACCACTAACAACAACACGACCAACAACACTTCAGGTGGCAACACCAAGAAGTTCCCGGATACACTTATACACCACTACTTGTACGGCTACAAGGAAATGAGGCTAGTTTCTTCCGAAGAAGTCATCTCGACGTTAATGAAAGGTAAGAGTTATGGTGGATTTGACCCGATAGTGGTTTCGCTATTATCAACAGATATTTTTTATTGAAGAGGAGAGTATGTAGCCTGGATATCCATGCTTTCCTATTTACGTTCTTTCCACAGTCAAAATGTAAAAAGTGTCAGTTGATAAACAATAACAAAGATAAAGAAAAAACACATACAATATTAGCCAATCAGATATTCGTATTCTCGACCAATCAGTATTGATCAATTCTTGACTACGTACTGATACCCGTTTCTTCTCCCATCGAGTCTAGCTTTTTTTTTGTTGTTGGACGACTTGGCGTAGAAGGGGTGGTTATCCCATCTACAGAGTATTGGACTTAGATCACAACAGAGGTTTGAAATCTCCTCGCCACGAACAGTTCTTCTACTCAGTGTGACGAGGTTGTACAATGTGCTCACATTTTACTTTACACTCTTCGTATAATTTGTTGTTACACACTGTTAAATAAGTTTGTGAAATATATTTGCGTTTTACGGTGCGCTGCTCGTATCACTAGGAATGCGATACCCACCTAAATAATCAAATCAAATCTAGAAGCCAAACATGAATGAAAAACTGACTCAAATTGATACCTGATATCACACGCGCTGTCTATTTTCTTCGAAACGTGGGGGACAAAGTCTATAAGATACAAGAGACTATGTAAGCCTCTATGGGGCTGTCGCCGAGTGGTTAAGGCACTCGACTCTTAACATGTTGGTCAGGGGTTTGAGTTCACCACCAGTCGCGGTGGCGAGGATAACATCGCTGGTAATTGCCAGAGATTTCTGTTGTAGGTGTCGAAACAAAGACAAGACTCTCATTGACTGAACAGTCTGATTAGTACTGAAGAGAGAATCCTGGGTAAATATTCGTCAATAAATAAAGTTTATTGATCTTTTTATTGCCTATATACAAAAAATTCAGGACAAATTCGTAAATGTTCCAGTCTCCCCGAAACACCACCGCTATCTCCTCGCAAAATTCGTACACCTGACGAAATCTCATTGTGCTCATCCAGCCTTCCTGGGTGCAAATTCGGTGCATGTGCAATAAAACGAATTCAACACGGCACGTGGTTTGGTCCTTTTGAAGGGAAATTGGTGCGGACAACTGAAGTGTCCGGGATGACGACAGATTACATGTGGGAGGTATGCAAAAAATATTTGTTTGTTTGATAAAAATATACACACAAATAAGATCATGAATAGAAAGAGGAACAACCCTGGATGTGCCAACGTTAAAACGTTAATACAACATCGTTTCAACATATTAACGTTGTATTAACATCCATACAACGTCGTTCTAAGGTCGTATGTTCGCTGCGTTCACTATTCGATCTAGAGGAAATCTCTATATTTAAGCAAACAAAAACCGGCTAGCCTGCTTGTCCATAATGTTGTTAACATGAGAGTTTTCAAGGTAACTACGTCACCATATAATATTACAAAGAGGAGAAGAGAAGGGATCAGTTTTCAGGAGTAATTTTGAGATTAATCTCATACTGTACCTTCTGTTTATGATTACAACTTTCAATAGAAAGTCTATAAAATTGCCTTTTCGATTTTACTCTATTAGATTTTCCACGATGGTGAGGTGAGTCATTTCCTGGACGGGTTCAACGAGAGCAACTGGATGGCATTCGTGAGATGTGCTCGGCACAAGAAAGAACAGAATCTTGTCGTCTTCCAATATCATGGATGTATATATTATCGTTCTACTAAAGATATCTTACCGGGGAATGAGCTGTTGGTGTGGTATGACAGTAAATACACACAACTACTTGGAATTCCTTTAACTTGGAATGACAATAGAGGTATGATAGCATAAATGATAATTGTCATTGTGCAGGAAAATACAATATTTTAAACGTATTTTTTCTTCACAATATTTTAATTTATTCTTTTGCCAGGTACTACCAGCAAACGGAAGAACTCTCTCAGCATCTGTACAGACGACCCGCCACAACCCCAACAACAACGCAAGAGACGTGAGAAGGTTGCACCACTCTCTCTACTACAGCAAATCGATTACAAACCGCAACAGACACGAAAAAACGAACTCGAATTCCTTGCCAGTCTAATTGCGAAGAACGCGCCCGCGACGTTAACAGGCTCCGATAGGTACGAACAGTCGTCACCCGCTTTATCAAACAACAACAAAATGGATGGTCCTACCACGTCCGCGTTACGCTGCGACAAATGCTTCTTTAGGTTTTACTCAAAGGAGCAGCTGATCACACACAAATGCATTAGCCATGGGTGGATGGCACCACACCCACCTTCCTCTACCACCCATCCCCGTATTCCGCCACTAGAAAAACACCAACCGCTCCACAGACCGGTGCATGTATCAACTCCATATGGCGGTGTAGAGGCACCATCATCATCTTCGATCAGCGCTTCACATTACCATAGTTATTATCAAAACCTGTCGTACGCTTACCCCTCACCGCCGATGGAGCCTTTCAAAAACCTCAATGGATACAAATCAAACGTTCTACCTCTTAAGAACCTTTAGATCCCTCTAGAGTTGCGACGATGATACCAGAAGAGTATTTAGGAGCAGTGATAGCTAGACCTTTGAGGAGTTGACCGTCCATTAGGTCGGCGAACACGTGTGTAGGAGAGCAAAAAGGTGATTATCTGTTGAACAATATTAGAAAATCACTGTTTTTCACTCTCCTTCGCAGCTGTTCCCGACTCTAATTAAATGCGTTCTAATCTAATAATAAGTTTTATTATAATACAAAATAGTCTACAAACTAGTCGTGTGTAGTTACTTTAAATATTTCAATCTGCAGATTTGAATTCTATTTAGTTAGTATTTGGACAACTTAAAGAGAACGTCTTCTTTTTTGTAAATAAAAGAGACCTTTTGAACAAAATTATGGAACGACCGTTCTCGAATTAAAGCGTTTGATTTAGCAGTAATTTTGAACCATGACATTATTATACATAAAGTTTGATTTTTTAATATTAAAAAATTATGAAAATAGATCAAAAATAATTGTAGATAGCTTTTTTTATTTTTATTCTTTATAAATTTTTGTTTTAAAAAAAATTATGTGTTTAAATTGTATAAAAAGAATTTATTTTTTTCATTTTTGTATTTTTAAGATATTTTTTTTGTACCCTTCGTTAGAGAGTTTGTATATTATCGCCGTTTGTGGTATTGTATAGGTGGTTGAATAATTCATTTGAAAATTATATTTGTATTTAGAGAAAATAAATTTCAGAAGAGACCAAAAACTTCGGTGGGTTTCACTTAAATTCAAAATGGACTCATTCAATGGGATGGGTCGTAAGATTTAATTCACACAACAGCTTGTTTCTTACGAACGAAATCCAAAAACTTGAGTTGAGCGAGTAGATTTTGATAGATCAGTCAACGTCCCGATTTGCGAACAACATATTCCAGGGAAGTCATAAATAGAGTAAAATTGAGAAAATATCAAATAATTTTAAAGTGATTTTATTATAAAATGTATCTAAAATAAACAAATATACAAATGTCTGTCTCTCAAATAAATCTTTTACAAGAAATTTTACTATAATTCTGAAATTAATAATTTGAAAATAACTATGAACATTACGTATACTGGTATTCTCTATAAAATCTTTAACCGTAAAAACAAAAGAGAAAGAATTACCTTCATAACACAAGCAGCACTTCTATGTCATTCCAACTTCCACAAACGACTTTCATATTGGAACGATCGTAAAGAAGAATATGACGCCCATAACCAAGAAGAAAAGAATAGGAGGTGTTAACCAGCTCCAAATCGGCCATAACGCAATGTTAAGCCTGTGGTTACAAAAAGACAAGAAAATATACAGTATATATATATATATGTATATAGCATTCTTACATTTTTCTCGTATAGTATATCTTTTATAAACCTTTGGTCTTTGGCGACTATATATACCATACCAAGAATTAATTTGGATACGTGGAGAACATCCGATAAGCAAATACATGAATCATGCATAAAATTTTCGGTCTTTTGGAAGATTCCACATATCAAGAGTTATTTTCCGAAATATCATGTCTTTCTAAGCATCTGCGAAAGAGAGGGGAAGACGATTATCTTGTAGTGTTTCTTGACAACGTGACTGCAACTTCAAAATGTTGCAATATATTTTATCTCAGTTTAAAATGGCAAGAATGAAAACTAAGACTTACAGTATTATACCAGCAATGAAGGAGACAGTAGCAATTGGTACCGCAAAGGGATGGTATTTTTCATATTCACTGATTCCCAAATAATAATGATAATAACCAACAAGGAATAACGCGATAACTGTACTCAATGCAACAAGACCAAAACCAAGATAAAAGGGCAAACTGAAATTATATGCAGTATGAATATTTTCTAGATACTAAATATTGTATACATATAGAATAGAATTACACTATGAACTACTGAACACAATGTTGTGTTTAGTGTGTCAAAACAAGATTGCCTCATCGTTACTATCTCTGTAATATCAATACTATCTTTCGTAATATGAAAACTATCTTTGTAATATCAGTACTATGTAATATTTTTAAAGTTACTATCGATTTTTCTACTTCTTGGGATAGCACCCTATCTACACTATAAACGTGTGTTCAGAAACTCTCCTTGAAAATGTTCCATCAAACATTAAAAAACAAGATAGTATTAATATTTCAAAAATAGTAGTGATATCATAAAGATAGTACTGATATTATAAAGATAGTTTTTATATTTTGCGAATGGTAATAAAGTCTGCTATGACATTCCACACTTTTCTATTCTACTAATATAAATGTGAATGAAAATGTTATGAAGATAATTAAAACTCACCCTTTGATGTTTGAATCATATCTCATTACCAAATAAAAGTCTGTATAGTAAAAAATAGCAATAGAAGAAATCATCCAGAATACACTGTGTGGATTTATAGGACCACTCTTTTTGGGTGCATACTTTTGTAGTAGCTTTTCTCCTTCTTCTTGTAGTCGATCTGAAAAAAAAATTAGGATTCACCTATAGATTACATTTAATTAATTATATATATATATATATAATAGTTAAAAATCTAAAACTAACATATTTATTGCTATTTGAAATACAGAAGGTTCTTACCAATTTTTTTGCAACAATGCATCAGACGAGTAAAAAAAAGTTAAGAAAAATAAAATAATGTACAGTGGATTTGCCATAATTTGAACGCATACCTTATTTTGAACATATGTAAACAAAGTAATCAGCAGACTTACATTTTTGATGCGACGTATATTCCACTAACCGTATGGGTTGTCAAACAAACCAAAAAATATCAAGAAAGATTGTTGTAAACTATGTTTGTTCACGCTTTTAAATTGGAGCTCACAAGAAACTCACGCAACAACTCACGTTGAACGTCAATGAGCGAGTAAAATAATGTGAAGGGTCTGTACACACTACACTATTTTTCGTTATTAATAATCTTGATTCAGCGTGTATAAAATGCACGCCATAAGTAACACTGTAATGAAAATCATGCTTTAGTTTGCTTTAATACACACATTTATAATAATAAAACCATAATGGCATTTGAGTAGTGTAAAAATAGCAGATGTCAACTGATCAACGTGCACAACAAGCACATATCTCTAATTATTTGATAATTTAATATTACGGTTATCAAAATAATAATTGTCCTACACACAATCACAACATCTGTATCTTGCCATCCCATATTTTAGTTTGTTGTATAGTTTGGTGGGTGAAATTGTTGTAAGTTACAGACTTGGAAAGATGTTTGTTCACATATATACGTTCAAAATAAGGTACTCATTCAAAATATGGTAAATCCATGGTATCTAGAGGACGGCAGAAATATTGTAAGAAATATGGAAGGAACTACGTGAGATGTTTAGATATCCATTAGAACAGAGATGAAACGAGGCACCAAAAAGGATTCGACATAAGATAGAATTGAATAAAATACTGGCTAAAAAATGAAAAAGAAAAGAGATTAAATTTTTTAATTTAAGATGTATATATATAATTATTGATATAATAATTATTTCCTTCTAAAAACTTTTCCATACATACAAAACATACTATAGATTTCAAAAAATAAGACCCAATAGCTAATTATTTACCATCTGCTTCTTGTGTATACCGATTTTCTCTAAATCGAAGGAAGGCTTCGTTGAAAGCTTGGCTTGATTCCGCCATATTTATTTTTGTTGTTCGGTATAAACATTCGGCATGTAAATAGGGCCATATAAACGGGGCTGTATCATCTACAAGATGCACAGTCAGCACTACGTAATAGAGTGGTGAAACATTTCGATAAAAAATGGCTTCCTTCACGTGCAATAAGTTGGGAAAAGTTAGTACGATATCTACTATGTATGCACCAAGTTATTACCTTAACAATCTACCCTTTGTTGATGTTTAGTTAATTATTCTCTGGTTGTAAGTATTTTTATTATATTTAATAAACACCAAATATTTTAAATTTTCAGCTCAGGTACAGTTTTCTTTTGACTTTTTCTTTTAGTAGTAAGGAGGCTCTCCCCTCGTTTAGCAAGGTTATAATAAAGAAAAACAATGCTATAATAAAGAAAAACAATGCTATATATGCTATTGTTATTGTATATATAACAGTTCTTCAAATAAACGGAAAGTAATATATATATTTGACAAATCAAATTTTTTAAAATTCAGTTTTGGAAAGAAAAACAAGCACATGATACACATTGTTTTGAACATGTGCAATTCTGAAAAATTGGCATTAAAAACAACATGTAAAATTTTATTGATGTAAAATTTTATTAAAGTTTTGAACACAGATATTTTCATTTTTTCACTACTATATATATATATGCATATATA